>CAKAKR010042569.1:0-23557 GCA_916700685.1 Adelosebastes latens | reverse complement strand
CAGCGAGTCTTCCTGCTCTCTCCGCCCGCAGCCGGAGAGAGCAGGAAGACACCGGCACCCGGTCGGTAACGAGACAACAACGTAACTCGTTGCAGAGCGCCGTCAGTTCACAAGACACGGGAAACCTCTGTTGGTCTGGAGGAGCTGCAGCATTTATTTCTGCCCAAACGTCCACTGTACATTCACTAGATATTCTCAGAGCTAAACTAACTCTTCTGCAGTGTGGAGTGAGCGCGCGTTCACGTCTAGAGGTGGAGCGAGCTGAGCAAGAACGCGCGCGCTGTCTGAGTGAAGGCGAGCAGGCAGAGGAGGAGAGTACAGCGGCCACACGTGAGCGCGCGTGTGTCCCGACCCGCTACATTTATACGCTTAGAAAGTTACAAACAGTCCCTTTAATACAAGGAGACCTACACTGAAGGAAAATAAAGGCTCATACAGTAGGCATTTTTTTTTACAGAAGGCGTTTTGTCACTGTAGATAAAGCACAGGTGTACATCATAAAATGAATGATGGCTGAACTGCTTCAGTTTCAGGGTTGTGGTATTGTGCATGCTGGCTCACGGCTTACTGGGACAATTAAATCCATAATGTCAATGTTATTAGTAACATCTGCGCTTTTATAAGTCAATATGGCTGCTTTGATTTCTGCTTTGGCCTATCGCTATACTTTTATTCATGTTTGAAACTAATTACAAATGAAAACCTAAATACAGACTTATAAATCAGCTAAAGAAAAGGGAACAATTCTCACCCTCTGCGTGGCTAGTTTCCTCATTTCCTCTTGTAGTTTGTTCAAGATATGAAGGTTTGGCTTGTTCTTTTTGGCATACTGCTGGAGCTCGATCACACTCTTATCAGAGCTCTCCTGCAAAAGATTAATTAAATACTTAAAATCAAATATGAAATAGTTACTGTAAATAAAGCTCAACACAGAATAGAAATATTAAGAAGACCAAACGTTTTCCATGACCACAGAAGCTTTGCATTAAGTGTTTAATAGAGTACTTGCCTTCTTGACCATCTTATTGCTCTCTCTGCCGTACATGCGCAGCAGTGAGCCCCAGTTCTTGACGTGGGGATGAAGCATCTGAAGGATCTTCTGAGATGCTAGTTGTTTGCCTACCCTCTTGTTCTTGCCTGGTGACACATGTACAAAACAGGGTCACTGAAAGCTGCGTGCATGTTCGCTACATAAAGGTGAAACTAAACCGACACGGTAATTAAAATCAACACCCAACTCGACTGGTTCAGTCGAACCATTTGGGCAGATGAGAATTGAGGGTGTACTTACACCAGCCACGCACGGTGTGCTTCCCACATGTCATCACGTATTCACTCTTCTGGTTTTTCCCAGGGATGACCTCAAATTTAATACTGGTGTCTCCCATTCCATGATTTCTACAGGGAAGACGTAAAAAAGTGCATTTTAAATATATCTGCAACCCGGCAAAGCAATCATTTCTCATCAGCAGAGTACATCATGATATTAACATTTTTCTGTTATCAATATATATATCACAATATGGCAAACAAAAATAAAATTGTGTTCAATGCAATCAACTGTGTTCTGTCGTAATGCACTGCATCCGACTAAAATCTTCATTATAGATATAATCTTAAAAAACAATTCCACAGCCAAAAATATTTCATTAAAATGTACTTGATTAGTGGCATTACGCATTACCTTACCTTTTAAGGCACTCATGAAGAATCTGATATGGCGAAAGTAGTCCTGCTTTGTTGGTCAGCTCGTAGACCCTCGAGTCTTCTATATTGATATGATTAAAATACTGTGGAAAAGGATGAGACAGAACGTTACCACCAGTGGTGTAGTGGAGGGTATACACTGGTATACGGGGTATACACACCTTTTTCTGGCGGTTTACAGTTCACCCACCTATCAGCCAAAAAGCCCAATGGAAAATATAGGAGTACACCCACTTCCACCTCTGTAACCTACTACCCATCTATCGAGTAGTACTCCCACTACACCACTGTTGTGTTACCTCCAATTCTAAAGATGGGTTAACTTCCAGGGGAAACATATTCTACCTTTGGCAAAAATTCTTGTTCATTACTTGCCTTCAATGTTGGTGATACATACTTGAACTTTAGCTTACTTTGTTCCACTTCACTGAAAACGATTCCAGGTAAAAACAACAAAAATGAATGTCAAAAAATAGTAAAAAGAAAAAAGAAAAAAGAATTAGTACCTCCAGTTCATCACCCTCAACAGGCTTCTCCTCTGAGGTCTGCTTCACAAAGTCAGGGATGAGGATTTCCAGTGTGGCTCGAGCTGAAGTTCACACCAAATTACCAGTGAGAGCAAAAGTAGTGACGTATTACAACACGGACATTTACCAGTGCAATTATCTACTGCATATAATAAGAACAGAAATTCTAATCTTTATCTCGGAGGGTGCCACAAACATGATTGTTGTGATAGGAAATTATGTGGGTGGGAACAACTTGTGAGTATTTTTCTGGTACTTGTCTGGCTACAACGAACTAGGTAACAGTAATCATTTGGTGTGTGTCTGTCAGCTGATTCATTTGGCTGATGAAAACTATAAACTACTACAAATCACATGTCCCACTCCAGTCAGTGTCATCCACCTCCAGTATGATGTATGAAAACAGTTTGATTATTATACACCAGGACCAAGTTGGTTCTTTATGAGAAACCCTTAAACTCATGCAATGATGCTGTACATTTAACAAAATAAAAATATTTACAATTATAGGCATTTCACAATTCCTCCATAAGACCTCACTGTAATCCCAATGTCTTTACCCACCGACAGTAGTACTCTGAGCTAATACAACGTATATTCAGTTGTGGAATACACCAACCAGCCTCACAATGCTAAGTACTGGAAATAAAAGAAAATTACCAGCTTTATTCTTGGCAAGTTTTTTACTGCTTGCGGTTCCTGTGCCGTAAGTTACTCCATCTATAATGACTGACGCTCCAAAGGGTTCACTTGGGTTCTCTGTGTGGAAACACAAATTCAGGTTGATGTGATATCTTGTAATGCTCAACAACAAACTTTAATTTGAAAAGGAGGTAATATCAATAGTTTTATGTGCACATGACATTTCTGTGACTACAGAGGGGGTAATAGAAATGTGTGTATTGGCTTGTAGATGACAACAGAATGAGCAGAGTAGATTTATACATCACAATATATACCAGAGACACCATGCTAACTCAGTTTTTCCTACAAAAGAAACTTGTAAATAATGATTGATTCCTGATAAGGCAAGAGTGGCATAGGACTTTATATACCTCAATTACCTAAGAACTTACCACATTCAAAAAAGTTGTAAACAGGTCGAACCTTTAGGACACGTTGCATATATTCATGCAAGATGCAAACTTCAGACTTCCCGTTAGGGTTGATGACAAATTCTGTTAAAATAGAAAAATTGAACTGCGTCAATAAACATTACACTTAAAAAGGACAGATAGTATAGATACTGTATGTCATACTCACAAATAACACATACTCACACAGGCTTTTTTCAAGGTTTTCTTTAAAAGTTACTACATTTGATTTTTATTTCCACACTTTTTGGTAAAAAATCTAAAGTTGAAAATTAGCAAAATCCTTTCATTTTAACTACGCTGCAGCAGAGTGAAGACCAAAGGCAGAGACCATCCTTGCTTTGGCAAAAATGAATAACAATTATACCGGCCATGTTCATCACAATGCAAACATCTGTCACCCAAATGCAAATGCAGTATGGCTGCTGTGTTTTTAATAGCTTTTTAGATGACTGGAGTTCTGTGGCACAGAGCCATAAGCTGGACATCAGACCGGCAAATAGGGGTAATTTGCAAAAAGTCAAGGCCGCGCCCCCTTTTAGGGGAAAACAAACCGAAGATCCCATAGACTTCATAGACTTCAATACAAATTGACGTGTGTTTGGATTGTAATTTTGACAAGTTTGCATGCACTTGTTTTATTATACACATGTCTAATAATTATTTTGCGATCTTGCCTGAACCTGAGCGTTTGTGATACCTTAATAAATTAAGGTTGATCGCCGCCATGTCCCTTCAGTCTTCCCCGGTCCAACACAGTGGCCGGATATTGCTTATCCAGACATCTCTACATATTTGATTGAATCCCGTTAGGCTAAGTGTTGTCTGTAAATAATCAGCCTGTTAATAGCCAACTGTTGGATAGGCTGAGATTTAATTGGAGCCAACAGTCCAATGCTTGTATAACGTTAATGTGACTGTATTACTGCAGCAGCCTCCCACTCAAGCTAATGTCAGCTAGTCATGCTAGTCACTGTCAGCAGCATCATTAAGCCATTTACCACACTGACTGTGAATATTATCGTATCTCAGTGTGAAAGCCTCGGTTAACCCGCCACACAACAGCTTTTCATCATTTTCTCTCCTGTGACAGCGAGTTTCTTTCCCCCAAAAGGGAGCGCAGCCTCGGTGATGACGCGATGCTGGTCTCGGAGCCATAAAGTCCCTCTATCATATCTTTTTCAGAACATGGAAGGGGAACAAATCGGAGAACAGCATTTTTGGATTTATTGTTGGTGCAACCACAGCAACTCTTCAGCATAGCGTTATTACTATTCCCAGTCTGTTTAACGTAGAAGTTTGGAGACATGTTTCAACTTCTTCTCGTTCCTGTTACCGTCTATGAGGGACACAGGATTGTTCTCCTTTAAAAGGGGGCATGGTCATGCGAGCCTACTCTGGATGACGTATTGCCGGTCTGATGCATATCAGGCTACGCAGATCTATCAGGATAAATGTATTGTTGTTTTTATGGTTTCATTGGTTACCGATAATGAAAACTATCACCTGCCTTCTTCTTAAAAACATGAATCCATATAACTGTTACCTTTCTTAGTGGGTGCATCCTGGACTGACAGTGTGATGAGTTTCTGGTTGGCAGGCAGGATAGGTCTCTCTGACTCTGCCTGCTTCCTCTTCATGTCTCTGTTGAACTGCCTTCGCTCGGCCCAGGTGCGAAACTTCTTTACAGTGACTTGTTCAAAGTCAAAGCATTTTTCCAGGTACAGCCGAAACTCTTCAAGTTCTGTGAGGAAGTTTTACCAAGTTAGATCACTTCATGAAAACAGCTTGATGAGTTCTTACAGCAGCAAAAACACAACAATGACCTTCCAAAAGTCTCTGGACATGTACTGTGAAAAGCTTTTACCTATGGACTCGTCCTTGCACACCTCCACCTTGGCTTTGACTTGTCCTAAGGCTCCTTGGGCAATATTGAAGTGGTGGATCGGGGCTTTACCCGGCACGTTGTTAGTAATGACAACCTCTGCATCTGGAGCACCGTCAGTCATACCGGAGGGACAGACGCCGTCCTGCTCCTCAGCTGTAGCATCTGACTTGCCTGCCATCTCTTCACCATTGGCCTCATCGCTGGGTTTGACAGGAGACTTCACTACATTAGGCGTCACCTCCCCATTCAGCTCCCTTTCCTCATGATCCTTCATTTTCTTGTAATGTAGGCAAGGGATGCTGCTGGTAGGAGGGTCGTGTTTCTGTGTCAAGAGAGAAGACCAAGGGTCGCAACAAAATGTTAGTATTGTCAGTTCAGCGCTACGGCTGACTAGCCTGACTTTCGAGAACTAAGCCGGATGGATAAGAATAAAAATGAGAGAAGAGACTGGAATTCACAATAGGCAATCAGTGGCAGATGTGTTATTGTGAGGCAGTTGCACAACACTGACCCGCACCACAAACTGGTTTAACTGGAGGCAGGAGCAAAATGTGTAACTAAAGCCCCTTTCCCACTGGACTAAAAAAGCCGCTAACATCTGGCTTTTGTCTTCAGTGGGAAAGGTTTCAATTGGCATTCATTCCGGGGACAAATGACTCCGCTGTAGTCACTGGTATTTATCGGCTCCAGCTCCAATCGGCAGTGATGGAAGCATGACATCCGGGAGGACAAGCTAATTTTTGCCCCTTTTCCGGTGCGATGCTATGTTACCTATAAGTATGTGAAAAAAAAGAAAAGGCCAGAGCAACGGCACGGCATACTCACAAATTGGAAATGAGTCAATCACATATTTTTTGCAGGTTTTCCCGTGTTTCAAAAACCTGCATATATGCGCTCATTTTGTTGGAAAAGGGGTATATCAATGCAAGTGAATTAGACATGTGTGCAACCAACTAAAAAGAAGAAGAACACTGCAAAAAACTTTATACTGTTCACATCAGTATGACAAGTGAATTAGACATGACACTTGTGTTGCATCTTACCCTAATACTGCCAGTCCCAAGGAAGTAGGGTCTGGACCAGGTAACCACCCTGGTTTCTCTGTGCAGGTAGACTGGAATGCCTGAGTTATGGAATGTCATGATCCATCCATCAGGTAGCGGCTCAGTGGGTGGACGCCCACGACCTGGTATAGGGGGGAATATAAATATAAATGCAGGCACCAATTGCTACACTATTACTTTATGTGGGGAACTTTTATTTATATTTATATTTATATATATATATATATATATATATATATATATGTTATATATATAATTATTATAAGACTTTCATGTGTTACCATAAGACTTTCATGTGTTACCATAAAACTCCTAATTGTGTGACAATCTGTCGAGAGATATTCAGGCTCATTGGACTACAGTTTACAGTTCAACACTAGTTTTGTTCTTCTTCCAGCTAGTTGGATTAAACATGATTTGATCACTGATCTGCAGGGTTTGGAATAATGAGCTTGTTTGAATATAGCAATGAAAGAAAAAGCAATTTGGATACTCATTTTTAAAACAAGATGGATTTGTTTTTGTTGAATTTGTAATATTTATGTCAACTGGTCATAATTTTTAGACAGTTTACTCGTTTGACATTAGGATTTCAAACCTGATTAGTTTAGTGAGTCCTTGCATGTAGTGTTTTACATCTCACCACCTGACCAACACCACTGTGCATATGTCAAAAGGTGCCCATCAGCGTGTGCTGTTCGATTGTGAGACTATTTCAGAGCACTACAACACAGAAAGGAGGGTTACTTGGTTGTCCATTAGGTGAGCAGTTCTTACCACTTCTGCTAACCAATTTCCCGTGTAAACCCTGTATTGTAATCTATATCAGCAATGCATACTATTGTGTAACATAATAGTAAAAACTATAAACATGATACTATCCTATATTTTGTATCAATTCATTTCAGAATACACTTGTAACAGATGTAACATGTAGGTAGAATATACTGTCTGGAATATCATATCGCATTGTGCCCCATAGTACCACGTTACGCATTTCCTTAATAGTACCCAGCCTTGAAACAGACAGATCCACCACTCACTCTTCAGGACAGTCTTAATTTTGGTCATCATGGGCTGAACGCCTCCTTCACCATCTGAATGATGATCACTCTCCCCGTCGAATTTGTCCTCGGCAGGACGCATCTTTTTTGGGACTGGCATGCCCTCCTCCAGCAGAGCATCCACATCATTGTCAAAGTCCTCCTGGAAGAGTCAGTGGTTAAGGGCGGGAGAGAAGGATGGGTCACATGTTTGAGGGAGTTTAGTCAGTCTGATGTGATACCATAAAGTGAACAATTGGTGGAGAAAGTAACAAAACCACCCGGCAGTTTACCCCAATATAGGAACAATCATCATTAGCACTTTGGGGCATAAAAGTAAAAATACTTCTGAATTTAGAAACAGACAATATTAAACCTATTTATCATCAACTCCTCCTACAAGTTAAATGACAACATTTTTAGCAGCTTTGATCCCTCCTTTTCATTACTATTGATTGCTTTTGCATCAAAAAAGAAACCCAGCATTTAATGGGAGAAATTAAAAATGGCACTAACCTCTTCCAGCAACTCACTTCTCATTTTCAGTAATAAATGCAAAGAAATAAACAAAAACAGACAAACATTTATCTGAATGTAAATGTCTGCTGCTGAATTTGATCCTGGCTTAACTACTCACCTATTGGTGCAGAAAAGGTCTAAAGTGATGCAATATTAAATCAAGAAATCATTACAACAGTAATTTTTCTCAGTTCTAGCTATATGTAAATCTATACTTAATGATCCCAAATTTCCTCTTCCAATTCATAGATGCCCTGTTAGCCAATAGCATATAACTATAAAACGTCCAACCTAACCTGTATTTACCGCAAAATTGCAATGGTAAAGGAGAAACTGCAAACTATCCTATTACTAGTATCAAATGTTGTTTTGTACTTAAAGGGATAGTTCGGGTGTTTTTAAGTGGGGTTGTATGAGGCACTTAACCATAGTAGGTGTATTACCTACAGTAGATGACGGTCGGCGTATCCTCAGCTTGGAGAAACAGATAGGATTACCGACACCGGAGCAAAGCAATACAGTGCTGTGGACGGTTACGGCAGAAAAACATATTTTAGCCACCTAAAAAAATCTATATTCGTTAAAGTGTACACTATATTTAGAATATTTTAACTGCTTTATCTTGCCGTCGGACAGCCCTTTCCTTCTCCTTTCCGACGGGGAACTGAACTGAAACTTATCTATGCTCTCTCCAAAGCCAGCAGGCTCAGATGACAAAAACAGTATAGATATGTTTCAGTTCGCTGTCGGAAAATATTCTAAATTTAGCGTATACATTATTTTAGGTGAGCCTTTCTTTTAGGTGGCTAAAATACGTTTTGCTGCCGTCCCCGTCCACAGCACTGTATTTCTTTGCTCTGGTGCTCCTGTCTGTGTCTCGATGCTGGGGGCACGCCGACCGCCCTCGACCTATAAGTAATACACCTACTATGGATAAGTGTATCATAAAACCTCACGTCAAAACACCCGAACTATCCCTTTAACATTTGGAACTATATGGCGATTGTACTTTGGTAGAAAATATTTCTCAATGCAAGCACTGAGCATCACATTGAGATCCTTCTTTTATCTACAGTTACCAGGACATTGTATTTGGGTAGAGGACTAAAGGTATAAATAACACCATAGGAAGCCACAATCTCACCAAATAAAACTAAAAGTATCTGCATGGCTACAGGTGTTTTTGTAATGTGGGTGACCTGACACCAGATGGATTATGGAAGTAGAAGGTTTATGGAAATGTGGTCTCCATTTGACATGATCCACAAAGTCAATATTATTTTTATTTTAACATCAGTCAGTTTATAATATTTTGAGAGTGTGATAAGAATGTTATTACAGCAGCAGTAATAATCTCCTCAGTCTAAAACATTATGAGGTAAACAGCAAAATAATACTGTTCATGTTACATGGTATTCTACAGAGAATTAGCATTTGCATATACAGTATATGACTGGCCCCCTCTGTGTGTTGCAGGATGATGCTGCATTGCACCCCTGCTGTGCCACCGCAGTGGTCTCATTGAAATGACAGCGAAGGCTGTGTTTAATGACACAGTGTTAACAATGCCCTCTCCTGTATGGACTGTACTGTATGAGCTGTGTTATAGGCCTACATTATTTCTGTTGTGACAGTAAAGGGCAAAATGGGTGAGTACCGGATAATGACAAGGGTTATTGCAGACATAAAATCATACATACCTCATAGGAGAAAGCCACCGCCTCCTCATCTGCTTGCTCCTGCTGAACTATGACCTCAGCCTTAAAGCCACCATGCTCCGCATCGTCATTGTCCAGGAAGTTCTCGTAGAAGTCATCCAACTCATCCAGGACAGCGAACTCTACCTTGTTTTCTAGGTCTACCTCAGCCTCCTCGGATCTTCCTCCTATGTTCCCTGCTCCAGAGCTACCCTCAGCTGCCTCCTGCTCACTAGTCGAGTCATGCAACTCACCATTAACGCTGTCTAAGCCGTCATCACTTCCTCCCTCCTGCCCTTCGCCTGTGTACAAAACCTTCCTGTCTTTGCTATTGCTGCTTTCAGTGAAGCTTACACGGATCTTAACATCTCTGAGCAGCTTGAGGTCTGGTAGAAACCCGGTGACCGGGGGAGCGTGGCGGGCTGTTCTGGGGCACACTGGGATGGGATTGGCCTCATCTGTGAGGTGGCTATAGAAAGTTATTGTGCCCTTGCCGACGGGCTGCTGTGGCGTGGCTTCCCCGTCCACTGGGGTGTCTGTGTATCCATCACCACCAGAGCTAACGTCCATTACCTCTGCGTCACTGGACGTTTGCAGGGGAGGTGGTGGAGGTGCTCTGCCCTCATCTTGGCCAAAATCAGCAGGTGGCTCCAAGGGGAGAGGGGGTAGCACATCATCTATCTCCATTTCCTCTGTATAACGAACTACAACTTATACAGACTGATAATTTAGTCTAAAAATCTGACCTGTTGAGAGACTCTCTTCTTATCTAAACCCAGAAAGCATGCAGAAGCACATCCCTGTATAGACCACGTACCAGAGGTGAAAATGCTAAGCTGACTACATTGTTCTTTTCATTAATGTAGACAGCTTTCAGAATCACTGTCTCAATTATTGGAAATCACAATGCATTCAGCTTAATATGGATCTAGGCACTGATCATCCTCCACTGGTGTCTTCTGGAAGCTAGAAGAAAAAGGACCAGAGAGAGTAACGTTAGTTAGTGCAACATCATGATAGTAGCCTAATATTTTTCATTTTCATTTCAAAATGTATTTCGAACATGTAGAATACAAAAAAAAAATAATAATAAATAAAAAGAATGATCATACCAACAAGTGGACAGTCAGAAACAAGTAGTAGAAAAGCGTAATAAAAATAAATTGTCAACACTTGATGCCTTGATTTACATATTCGAAAAGGAGTGAGAAGTATAAACTTATTTAATCCCACCCCTTCTCCATAAGTCAATTATTAATTATTAACCAGCTTCCCTATTGATTTTCCTAAATTTGTCTAACTATAATTATTATTATTTATAATTATTCTAACTATAATTATTACCTTTAATCTGTGTCATACAGAAATATAAAGTAATTACTGATATAATTATCCTTATCAAAATATAAACGTGTTATCAATCCAGAATACCAATTCATTGCTTATAATATAACTTAATCACAATACAAATTCATTACTTACATATTTATCTTAATCATATTGACTATTTGTTATCTTTTCTTATATGCGCAAATTATTATTTGTAATACACAATTTATAATATACAATATGCACACATTGTATAATATATTTAACATGCTAACTTACTACTACTATGTAGCTGCAGAAAAATGACTTTAGCGTAACATAATGGGTCCCTTTGCTTAGGAATATGATTAATGTTTTATACAAGTTCAAATAACAAGCAACTTAGTCGTAAAATAAAACGAGGAAGAGCCTCGTTGTAGCGCATCTGCTCAGCTCTACAGTCTACAGAGTCACAGCTCCACACAGCTCAGCGGGCCCGGTACCGTTAACATCCTGCTAACATGCTACCAAGCATTCATGAGGCTGTGTATATCTCTGCGGCTGCACAACTGCTCAGCTAGCCCGACAACAAGCTCATTACGGTAATACTCACCGATAAATGTGACACGTCTGTCTCCTACGGGCACCTGACTGACTACCTTTCACAATGAGTTTATTCTGGACGCGCAGCCACACGGCCTCGACTGCAGCCCCGCCATCTTGAAGAAAACCACAGCGGCAATCCAGCTCAAGCCCCGCCTCCCAGTACCGGCGTTTCGATGATTGATCGATCAGCGGGCCAATCACAACGTCCCTATACGACAGCTACTTGTATGATTCAACCAATCAACATCCCAGTATTTACCAGTGCCTTATTCAATGGCACAGGTATTTACCACAGTTTCTCTAATGATGACCCAGCCAACATGGTTATGTGGGCCCCGCATGGGTTATGCTGGGGGTACCTGGGTACCAAGTGGGTATGGGCCCAAAATTGGCATTCTATCTGGGGCCCACTTGGGTCAACTAAGGTGGATTCTAGGTGGGTCACTAATGGAAAATTAGTGATGGGTTTTGGTTTATGTTGCCCAGATTGGGCCCATATAACACCCAGTGTTCTCCTGCATGAAACCCACAAGGGTAACTGGCATGGGGCCAACATGGAAACTGTGGACAAACCCACTTACAACCCATGTAGTCCCCATGTAGTACCCACATAGAACTTAAAGCTGGGACTAAGATGGGTCTTGGGTATGTTGCCCAGTTGGGGCCCACATAACACCCATTGTAATCCTGCATGGAATCTATGTGGGCAATTGACATTGGGCCATTATGGAACCCGCGGACAATCCCATATAGGGCCCATTTTTCTGCCTATTTAGTAATCACATGGGCCCCACATACAGATGTTGGCTGGGGAGCAACATGTAAATACCAGAAATATCCAAGAAATGTAAAATGGGAACAAATTCATGAATTACTTCACAGTTGACTATAGATTTTTTGGAACTCTGATTCATTTTAATACATACATTTTGATGGTTTGGGGGAAACTACTCTCAAAATCATATACCACAGATGTCCAAAGTTAATCATATTAAGATAAGATAAGATAAGATAAGATAAGATAAGATAAGATATTCCTTTATTAGTCCAGCAGCGGGGAAATTTGCAGTGTACAGCAGCAAAGGGGATAGTGCAAAAAACAAGATGCATCAGCTAACACAGTTAAAAATGAGCTAAACAAAGTGTAACAAAATATGAACCATTTAAATAGAAGGAAGTATAAAAATAGGAGCAGTATATACAGTATTGACAATAAACAGACTATTAACAAAATTGCTCAAGTGGAAATGATATTGCACAGTGAGAATGAATGAAATTCCACCTTAAAATATCAGGTTATTGTCAGTTTTTGGTGTGTATGTGGTCTACTGGGAGCAGTGCTGGTTGTGGAGTCTGACAGCTGCAGGAAGGAAGGACCTTAGAGGTGTATCATCGGGGTTGCCGGTGCAAAGTTTACAGCCTCTGGTCCATGGATCACAGTCAACCCAAATATATAACAGGTTTGGATATCTGATTCTTCTTGGGATGCAGTTGCAAAACTCTTTCCTACCTTGTGATGTGCCCCATATGACAGACATTCTCACATGCTGAGATTCATAGAAGGCCTCTTATAAGTTAGACTAAATAGAGCTGGATGAATGTCATATCTTTTCACCAGAAGAGGGCAATGAAGCGTTTCTGCTGGCCTCTTCCTCAACCATAGACACAGACACACTGTTCAAAGACTTGTCACTTGGTGACAGCAAAGCTGATGTATATTAGAGTCGAGGGAGCAGCTCTACCTTCCCTAATCTCTTTATAAATGGTTGAGTCTTCATGGAAAGTAAGGATTTTGAACGCTTGCATTTTTCACCTTAACGTGTTGATTTGTAGAGCAGATAATAGCAGTGAGGTGTTGATGAATCATTTTGTGAAGATGATCTATCATGCTATCCTTTAAAAACCTATTCTGTCTTGTCATGCTGTTATTTGATCATTTTCCTGGAAGCGCTATACCCATAGGATAGTGTTTTGTCATTTGACCTCAGGGAGCTCTTTGCAGAGAGGTCCTTTAGAGTCATCTGCTGTCTTTGATTAATTAATGACAGGGAGAAACAAAAATCACTCATTATTGAAATTGAATTGTTTTTAGGCCTTTTCAGATGAAGAAAATAATAGCAAGTATACTTAAGATTTGAGAACCACAAAAAAAACACTCATTCTAACACCATTAAAGCAAAGTAGGCGAAATTGGAGCAAATATGATTTAAAAAAGTTATTTTTATAAAACGGTTGCTATATCCTGACAGTAGTACATGAGACAGGTAACCTGAAAAAAATCATGTGCCTCTGTGTCCTCCAGTGTCCTCCGGTGCTCCTTACGGCATCTGCAAGATTTCACAGACCGGAGGAAAACAAGCAGTAAGAGCTGATCCGAGATCTGCTGTCCGGCTGCTGTCTATGAGAGCCAGTTGTCAATCACTTACGAACTCCAACCAAACGGTCAAACTAGGCCGCGCTGATCAAATATGAATCAATATTATGTTACATTAATGTCTATTTCACAGCTTGTTTTCATGGTTTTCTTTGTCTATGAAGGTTAAGAGTTGATTAAGATTTTAGAGTGTCACATAAATGTATTGAATATATAGTATATACTAAAGTCTTGAGAAGCAGCCTACATGAGGATCATGTGAATCGCAATACCTGAACTTGCCAGTTGGGGTCACTATTCACTAACAGTAGTAGATCAGTGACAATGTGCAGCAGCTTAAGCTCTGTGTTGTTCAGTTCAATTCATTTCTGCCCACTAAAAACACAGGAATAGTGATGGTTTCTTAAATGATTTTATCTTTTTATATAAAGTTAGTTTGTAGGGAGATTTCAAACACACTGATATCAATTATGTTGCATCTCAAATTAACATATTTAGCTCAAATTCATTGCATGAGCAGCAATTTTTCATCTTTTCCTGAATTTCAAATGAATATTGGCCATGTATGTTTCATCTTGTTCATTAGAGTAGCATATGGGTCATTACCACAGCAGACATTTTGACTGTTCATAGCAGGAAAAACACGTGTAGGGCTATCAAAGTTAACGCAATAATGCAAATTTATTTTAACGCCACTAATCATATGAAATTAGAAAACCTGAGGAATCCATTGGTACCATGTCATACTAGCTTGTAGCGAAGGAAGTCAAATAACACTCCAAACTTACGCTACATTTTGTCAAGGAAAAACTGGCATGGCCATTTTCAAAGGGGTCCCTTGACCTCTGACCTCAAGATATGTGAATGAAAATGGGTTCTATGGGTACCCACGAGTCTCCCCTTTACAGACATGCCCACTTTATGATAATCACATGTAGTTTGGGGCAAGTCATAGTCAAGTCAGCACACTGACACACTGACAGCTGTTGTTGCCTGTTGGGCTGCAGTTTACCATGTTTTAATTTGATTGAATTTTTTATGCTAAATGCAGTACCTGTATCATACCCATGTATGAAAAAGGCCTACTAGCTTTTTGTAGGACTAAAGTACTCTGTACATTGCCTGGGACAGCCACATGGCTATAAGAAAGCTCCAAAAACTGACAGTAGAAAAGGACACATGAAAAATGATTCAAGTCATATCAAGTGTGGGTTCTTCTGCTTTTATGGGCTCCTGAAGAGTTGATATTAACCGAGGGGGCCACTGGTTAAGTGAGTCCTCATTGAAATACCCCTCTGCACACAAGATAGTGGAAATATGCCTCTTCAAAACTCTTATAGTCCAGTAAGTGTAGAGGGCTACTATGAATTGATAATAGATATTGCATATTTGCACAAAGCCTTCTCCAGTTTGAGTTTGTAAACCCCTTAACAGCTTTCTTCGGGCTAGTTGGTGTGAATATGTTTCCTGTTAAATTAGCGTCCCGACACCTGTAGGAGTAACGTGTGTGGGTAAATGGATGAAACACAGGAAGAAGTAAAGAACATATCGTAAAAGGAAGAACCAGCTGTCTTTTTGATATAGATTAAAGAGGACCTATTATGCTTTTTCCCTTTTCTTTTGCGTGTTATAGTTTTTTGTGCATGTAAAAGATCTGCAAAGTTACAAAGCCTGAAGTCCACGCCAAAGAGTTCCTCTCTGCCTAAAATGCCTCGCTTGAAGTCCCGCCTTTTGTTCTGTAACATGGTGATGTCACCAAGTAACTAATTTGCATAATAACTGCCTAGCGGCTATTTTGGCACGCCCTCAAACAAAGCTAGTTAGAGCGGAGTCCAAAGAGTTTTTGAGAGGGTGAAAAGAGGTGCTCCAGCACAGCCGGTATGATAAAAATAAAGCTTTTTTTTAACATTAAAGCATGCAAACATGTTCTAGTAGAAACCCAAAATACAAGTATGAACCTGAAAATAAGCAGAGTAGGTCCTCTTTAAAATGCAGAAATCATCTTGCAGGTGCATGAACATGTGTGGTTACTAAAAAAAAAGGGTGGTTGTGTCAACAAACATTATATGCTGAGCCAAGTATGAGTGTTTTGATAAATTGTTTTTATTGTCAAGCAGCTGTAAAATGCATTATTCTACCATGGAAGTGGTCGGAGATCCAGTGCCCGAAACTGTTTTGTATTCAACATTATTTTGTTGTAACCACCACTGAGGCTACTGTTGTGCAGGGTTGGGGCATAACTAATGAGTTACCTGTAACAGGGTTACAGTAATCCAACCTTTAAAAAGTAGTTGGTAACTCTAATCTATAACAAGTACTGTAAATTTAAATCAGATTACACATTCTCTAGAAAAATACTGGTGACCCAATGATTTCCCAAACAGAAAAGTATTCTAAATTGTAGTCTGGAAAATGTGCATAAAATGTATATTCACCCCATATCATGTATTTACAGGTAAAAACATGACATCAAAAAGAATAAATTAAGATTGCATTAAAATAATCTTGTGCACGACGGTATTGATTGCATTTCAAAGCAGGTTCGCAGCAATCTGTAATGGTATCGATTTTTCTAAAGCAACCCAACCCTGCCGTTTTGTGAAATGTAGGTAAAATATTTTCCGTATAAATGTTCTTTGGCAATCTTTTTAAATTAGCACACATTTTCAAAATACTTTCATTATTTTTTTTTTTAACTTAAATCAAGAATGAGAAATACATATCACTGATGGTAATGAGGCGGCTAGTGTCGACTAGCTGAAGAAATAGAAAGTGCAGACGAGTCTTCGTGTTCACGTAGCTGCTATGGTGCAGCTTGAGGATGAGGGGCGGGGGTCGGGGGGGGGGGGTGAAGGAAGGAAAGGAGATGCAGAAAGGCACAGAGTGGGTTTCCTTCGTCATGTCTTCACTCTTGCAGTTTGAACTGGAAAGAACTGGTGCTCCAATTGCTCGCGTCGCAGTTGAGCATGGTGCGCTCTGTGAAGGTCACATTACCTTCTGCGTCAATCAGGATGATTGTATTGGTCCTAAACGGGCAGGGACACAAGCAAACAAAGACAATTTAAAATTAAATGAAAATGTTAGAAAAAAAAATAATCAAAGAATACAGGCAAGTAGCAGAAGTAACACTGAAGACTAAGATCATTTAAAGGGGGCATATCATGCTCATTTTCAGATTCATACTTGTATTCTGGGTTTCTACTAGAACATGTTTACATGCTTTAATGTTCAAAACACACATTGTTTTTCTCATAGTGTCGGTTCTGAATATACCTGTATTCACCCTCCGTCTGAACCGCTCCGTTTTAGCGCCCGTCTCTTTAAGACCCCCCTCCCGAAAAAGCCCGGTCTGCTCCGATTGGCTTGCGAGAAAAATATGGCGCACTTTTGCAAATGTGGCGCTGCGGTCGAAAAGTCTTTTTTGCTTCGGAAGGTTCCCAACTGAGTGGAATGACCCGGAAGTATCTCAGTAGGAGCCATGATGAGAAGAGCTGTTGGAATCCTCTAAATAATAAGGAAAGGTGCTTCAATGCTTCCTTAATTATCTCCTTTAGGATAGGATACACTGGACCATCCTTTACCAAAGCAAAGGAGTAAACACCCCACAATTCCTTGCGGCTGCAGCATTTAAAGCGACGGACCATTCTGCCTTTCATGAAAGCAAACGATATGCCCATCTTGCATATTATTTTCATAGAGTCATATACTAATTGGGATTCATATTGATAAATATGAGTGGACAGTGACAACCTTTTTGTTTGACTTTATTTTTAATATTTATTTATGTTGTTGTTTTATTTATGTTTTATGTAACATGTAACAACAGTAAACATATAGCAAAAAAACAAATAATCCAAATGTCCAAAAAGGAGTAGGAAGAAGTACAGCCTACACATGGTCCTACCCCTTCTCCATAACTCAATTAAGTCAATATTTATCATATATTCCTTTTTTATTTCAATTGCAACCTTGGTAATGAAGTGATATTTTTCACCAGCTGTCTACGTTAGGTCAGATAATCCTTTATTACATGTTGATGTAGAGTGTTGCAGCAGCGGAAGGACCTGTGGTATCAATCTTTCACACACCGCGGGGTGAAGCAGCCTGTCACTGAAAGAGCTTTTCAAAAACGCACAGGGCGAATATGCGCCTTTTATACACCATCTTCGGGAACATTGTAGTTTAACCACGGCAGTCCCATGTCAATAACATCCGCCGCCGTCGCATCAATATTACGGAGCCTAGTGAAAGTGCAGTCGGATTCTCTTAACACCACGGTTGTCTTTTCCTAAGTCCTTCTGAATTCTCCTTCTCATCTTTCCTTGACCTCATGACCATCGAGGTCAAGGAAAAGTGGTTAGGAAAAGATGTTAGGACGTCATTTTTTGACTTTTGGACCGCAGCCTAGATATGTCCCCTTTAAAAGTCACATTTGAGGTATTTAACAAACACTTGTATCAGAATCAGAATCAGAATCAGAATGGTGTTTATTGCCAGGTGTAAGAGGTATACACTAGAAATTTTCTTTGGTTTTGTTGGCGGTGGCAGGCAGTGCCTTGCTCAAGGACACAGGATGGTCTCTGTGTCCACTAGTCCACCGTGGCATCGCAGTGCAGATGATCCCCTTTCCTCGCTGTGGAGGATTGATTATTAACGCTGGGGGAGTTTTGTGTTCTCTGTGATGCTGCAGGCCAGCACGGGCCTGTCAGTCAGCTCAGGTGGAGACAAACAAGGGAGAGAGATTGAAGACACTGACCTCGTGCCGTATTGAGGGCTGCGAACAAACACTGCAGACAGAGCCTGGACCAGGTCCTTGCTGTAACCATTGCCCTGGCTCTCCTGAGCTGGATCAGGTGTGTTCCTGTCAAACAAACACACAGTACACCTCTTTAAGAAGCTTTAGAGAGTTAGCATATTCTCTGTATATCCCCCATGTAGTATACTTAAGTCAGCGATCAACTGATGCAGTATATATCCATAAACACCTGCACAAATGGTTCCTCAACCTGCTTTGCCCTTGTCCTTAATTTCAGTCTCAACCTTAAATGAACATGCTGGTTTGCAAACTTTCTCTTAACTCGCAGCTCACTGAAATCTGTTTCTGAAAATATCTCAAGTAAAAAAAACATCATCATCTCGATGCCTTTTATACATAAGCAACAGCTACTTCACAAGTTTCTCCATATGGTTCGAGAGTTGACATAGTGGCTGCTCCTAATGAATGTTTAGGCCAAGTCTAATATATGCTTACAGTATCTCTTTCGACAAAAGCACAACTTGATATTTGAAACTCTGTGCTTTCAGTTGCTCAATAAGGAATTCATTTCTACAACCTGGGTCTCAATTTAGCAGGATTGGCCCAGGATTGTTTCTGATCAGTTATGAAAATGAATTAATTTATCATTCTCTTGTTGTGATACGTGGCTGTCGGGGGACTAAAGCTTTGCAACGGGGTGCAAGTGGAAACCACAACACCAAAATCAAAATCACCACCAATCAGACAGATTTTAATGGGCCAGAGTATTTCTTGGGTGGCTGCAATAACTTCCCGTAGTCTTGGCTGGTTGCAATGAAAACCTCAGGGTGACGACAAGATAAAAAAACACAACTTTTATACTTTGATTTTTTTTGTACGGTACGGTAGCTTCGTACTTACCGTACAGACATGAGAGCGGCATCGATCGTCTCATCCAACTCTCAGCAAGAAAGTGAATTTATGTATTTCCCTAAATTGTTTTACCCTTCTGGCATAACATAGCGTCATGCAAAAGTCACAGTGTTATCAAGAGGAAACTGACAATGATTGCAACTAAAATTGTAATTCCCTCACAACGGCTCATTCAGAGTCCTGACACAGTCTCTACAGTGTCTGCCATGTTCCAGGCAGGGCTGGTCAATATGGAGAAAAACAAACATCACAATATTTTTGATCAAATACTGTACCTCGATATCGATATAGATAAGAATTGGGTCGATTTCTGGTTTTGCTGGTCCGGTGTATGAGTTTACACCTGTTTGATTTTATGCAAACCGGTTGAACCGGCATTTGTCATTATGACACATTATGACAGATATTATTTCGATATTCAAAATCTAAGACGATATCGTCTTAGAAATATCGCAAAAAATATCTTTTCTTGGTTTTAAAGGCTGTATGACAGTAAAATGATGTAATTTTTCTGAACTTACCAGACTAGTTGTTCTATTATTTGCATTTATCCACTGATATGAGACTAGAGTCTCATATCACGATGTCGATATAATACCAATATATTGCCCAGCCCTAGTTCCAGGTACTCTGTCCAGCTCTGTGCATGATGAATCAATCATCATTTTACCCCACATATGGCTCCTGACCAGGTAAAATCCTGCAATGACCACCATCAATATACTACTCCACATATTACTAGTGAACATAGATGTAAATAACCTCTACATATCAATGGCAATTCATCCATATTTAACCCACAGGATTGCTTTACATCCAACACAAAAGCCTTTAAAACAATAGAAAAGCAAAGTATTATTATACTATTACTCATAAACTAAAATGAAAGAAATGTGTTGTTATGGTGTGTGACAGCTAGGGGATGTTTAAGTGGGCGTTCACCACTCACAGTTCGTCATTATTGAGGACGTTAAGGAGCTCTTGCACCAGTCCATCGCAGGACAGCGACTGGTCGCTGACCACGCTGGTGAAGTGGCGTTTGCCTTGCAGTAGTTTCCTCCACGGAGTTTCCAGCAGCGAATTACTCAAGCCATAGATCCCTGCTGAGGGGAACACAGACAAATAGATACACTAGTGAGCTCTGTCGGTGACCTTGTGGCACGTCCTCTGATAATCAGACAATCTGAGAGCGATATCAACAATGAGATGTTAGGCTAACATGAATGGAGGGCCATAGGGCGAGAGGAAAGGACGGTTTCGTTTCTACAGCAACCATAGTAAAAACACAGACCTGGTTTTAGATGGATGGGTTCAGGGCTGCCTCTGTTTCCATAGTAACACACAGTGTCTTGTTTGGCTCTACATGGGACACAGAAAGATGGAAAATCACAGACTGCATTTAGTGATGATTAAACTTGTTCATGTCTAATTACGTGCCAAGAGTCATAATGCTTTTATGCTCTTGAATAAACGCAAATATATCTATATCTACTTTATATTATGGATTTTGTATAGTGCCCCTTTTCTTCTAATGTACTTTGTACTCTATGATTTTTATGGTATCTGATGGATATGAATGCATTCTGGATCTACTCATCCTCTGTTGTACTCTGACATTAACTGTATCTCATTATCTTATGGAAATGGAAATGTAATATTGCAACGTATCCTCATACAACGGTTCATATGATATCGTACGAAAGGTTATTCCTCATTTATCGTGCATTTTCCTACTTGAGTCCAGCAACACGTGACGCACGTGTCAATTTCCGCTATAGTCTTTTCAAAATAAACTTCCGTCTTCACAGGAAACAACTTGGTTAGGTTTAGGCAACAAAACTACTAAATTAGGTTTAGGAAAAGATCGTGGTTTGGGTTAAAAGAAATACGGAAGTGGCTTAACTTAAGAACGGAAGTTACGTGACAAATAAATCAACGTTGACTTCTGGTTTCACACGGGGTGCGAACAGCGGTCTCCTGGGTGAAAGTCTGGTGTTTTTTGACCCAACCATCCACCTTGTCCTCCTTCAATGCGGCGTTTGTCGCTTTTTATACTTCCTGGTTCAGGATAACGTGGATTACATACAAACTGATTTCGTGGGATATCTAATGAATTATAGCGCAGTACTTTCCATAGGTATAGCTATGAACGGTGTACGAGAACAGCCTGAATATTTATATCTAATTTTGTATGGTAGAATTATAGTTGCTATTGCCTATTATTATTCACTTTTTGTAGTCTCAGCACCTGATTATTTAAAAAGGCACACCTGATGGCAAGCAAGCACAAAACTAATTTGATGAAGCAACATGCGGAACGTGTAGTTTGGTCCTTCTTGTTTATAATGTAATCTGTTAATAAAATAGTGTCTGTCCTAGTATCCTGGAGTGCGCTGGAACTTTGATTTCTTTTGGTTTACAGCAAAGATGATGTTCAAAGAAGCACTCCTGAGGGAATCCTGTAAAATGAGTGCTCAGGGTGAAAGAGAATATGAACAGCGCACCTCCGATTTTCTTTGCAGTCCTGGAAAATAGGAATTAAGAAGCCTGTTTCATTTGTAGAGGCAATTCAAATGGGGAAAATACCTAACACTATAGTTAACTGCAGCATTCAAATCTATCCTTAAGGAACAACTGGGCAAAATGAATGCTTCAAAATACAAATTAGCGTTGCAAACAACTCTGACTACCACAAAACCATTTAGTTACGGTGTTAGATCTCTTTGCAAAGTCCTCAGTTAGAGGGAATTTATTCAGTCGGAAAAATCTGTCTGACATCAAGGGCATCTGTGACGGCTCTGGTACAGGAGAGTGAATAATAAATTATGACCAAATCCTTTGAACCAGCGGGGGAATGATTTTTTGATGTCAATTTTATGACAGCCGTACCAGTGGCATCAGTCAATCTGAAATGTGGCGCAACACTGCTTCAACATCGAACTTGGAAAGTTTCCCAGTAAAGAGCTGGCGAGACAGGAACAGAATATGCTGCTGGGCGTCGCAGCTCTGCCACAAACTTTATTGGACAGTTTTAAAAGCCAAATTACATGTCGGCCTTTGGTCTATACCGTTTATAACCATGAGCAGGACATGTTTGCCATAAAACCTATTAACAATGATTGCATATCTGATGTTGAGAGCTGGCACATTAAGTAAATTATTGATTGCCAGAAAAGTAACCGACCACCACCTTGATAATCAATAAAGCATTTGATTCACTTTTGATCGTTTCAACTTCAGTTTTTCCCTGCTTTATATCACTGTAAATTCAACACTCTGGATTTTGAACTGTTGGTCAGAGAAAAGAAGCAATTTCAAGATGTCACATTGGACTTTGAATGATGGGTATTTTTCTTCTACTATTTTCTGATGTTTTAGAGCCAAAACAACTGACCGATTAATCGAGAAAATACTCTGTAGCAGTGGTGGACTCAGTCTGTCTGAAGGGCAAGGGCGAAAATAATAAAAAGGGAACCAGCTGTACACGGTGGGGCACCAGCGCGCAGAAAATTTTCTAGTATGTAGGGTAGTGTATATGGCACTGCATCATGTTTTCTAAATTTTAAGGCAACCCTTGAGGGCACTTTATTGTGTTTTCTCCACTGGAAGGGCACCCTAGAGGGCACTTCATCCCGTTTTCTCCACTGGAAGGACACCCTAAAGGGCGCTTCATTGTGGTTTTGCCACTGGAAGGACCCCCTAGAGGGCACTTCATTGCAGTTTCTCCACTGGAAGGACACCCTAAAGGGCGCTTCATTGTGGTTTCTCCACTGGAAGGGCACCCTAGAGGGCACTTCATCCCGTTTTCTCCACTGGAAGGGCACCCTAGAGGGCACTGCATCACGTTTTCTCTACTGGAAGGGCACCCTAGAGGGCACTTTATCATGTTTTCTCTACAAGGCACCCTAGAGGACACTTTATCACGTTTTCTCCACTGGAAGGGCACCCTAGAGGACACTTTATCACGTTTTCTCTACTGGAAGGTCACCCCAGAGGGCACTGCATCATGTTTTGGGAATCCAAGAGGGCACTTTTGCAATATTTCTTTCGAACATGGGGGCA
>CAKAKR010042568.1:0-27057 GCA_916700685.1 Adelosebastes latens | reverse complement strand
GTGTTGCTCACCAGCACATCTGACAGGCTGCCCTGCAGTCTGACATACTGTGGTCTGCTGGTGAGGTAGTCCGTAATCCAGGCCACCAGGCCATGATCTACCTGCATCGCTGAGAGCTTCTCAGCTAGCTGGAGTGGCAGGATGGTGTTGAAGGCGCTGGAGAAGTCGAAGAACATGATTCTGACGGTGCTGTGCGGCCTCTCCAGGTGTGTGTGTAGGCTCTGTGGAGCATGTAGATGATGGCATCATCCACACCGATGTTTGCCTGGTATGCAAACTGCAGGGGGTCCAGGGAGTCGCTCACAAGGGGCTTGAGGTGCTGCAGAACCAGTCTCTCAAAGATCTTCATGACGTGTGACGTCAGAGCAACTGGCCTGTAGTCATTGGGGGTGCTGGGGTGTCCCTTCTTGGCCACCGGGACGATGCAGGAGGTCTTCCAGAGCTGGGGAACCTTCTTCAGCCTCAGGGAGAGGCTGAAGAGGTGCTGGAACGCTGCTGCCAGCTCCCCAGCGCACGCCTTGAGCACCCTGAGGTTGATGTTGTCTGGTCCCCTGGCCTTGTTCACGCTGATCTTTGAGAGCTGCTTCCTCACCTGGCTGGTTGTGATGATCAGGGTGGGTGTTGCGATGTCTCCAGGTGTAAAGGACATGCTGGGGCTGTGATCCTGAGGGTAGGTATGGGGGGGGCAAGCTGCTGCTGCCTCCTGGGGAAGGGTGCTGGGGGGAGGAGGAGAGGTGTGGAAGGGGGGGGGAGGAGGGGAAGGGGAGGTGTGGAGGGGGGGCACTGGTGTTGGTGAGTGAGGACCCAGGCTGTCCTGCTGAGCTCATGGGGGTTGGTTGGTCAAACCTGTTGAAAAACAGGTTTAGCTCATTTGCATGTTCCTGGGTCCCCTCAACACCAGGGCTCGGCTGTTTGTAGCCAGTTATCTTTAACATCATGCAATATCTCATAATGATAATGATGATAATGATAATATCCTCATAAAATAATAAAAATCATAAAATCATAAAAATTCATAAAAGATTTGAAAAATCATAAAAATCATATAAAATCATAAAAATCATAAAAATTCATAAAATCCTCCCCGGTGTAACATCATGCAATATCTCGTAATGATAATGATGATAATATCCTCATAAAATCATAGAAATAAAAAAAATTCAAAAATTCATAAAAATCATAAAAACCTCCCCGGGGTAACATCATGCAATATCTCGTAATGATAATGATGATAATGATAATGATAATGATGATAATAATAATGATAATGATGCGTCACCCTCTCCTCCTCCTTCTCCTCCTCCCAGGGGTAACATCCATCATGCAATATCTCCTAATGATTTCATTGGTAAAACCACAGGGTAAAACCTTTCATCCAGTCTAAGGTTGATCCATTTGTTAAGTAAAGATGCCAGAGGTAAATAGGTGAGTTTCCTGAAAATCTAAAATAAATAAGTGACTCAATAAATATATATATAATGCCATTAAATGAACCAAAATATTAAAAATAAATGTAGCCATTGATAAAATGTGACGTAAATTAATATTAGTTTTAATTTGTTTTTTATTATTTACCTTTGTATTAATTACCCTATCTACTCTTCTATTTTCTTCTCTTCTATTTATTTATGTATTTATATTTATTAACTTTTTATTGTTTTTATTTAGAATTTATTTTACAAAGTTACTCTCTATCTATCTATATATATAGATAGAGAGATATACAGTATCTATATATATATATATATATATATATTAATTTATTTTAAATGTATTTATTCATTATTAAATGTATGTATTTATTTATGTATTTATGCATGATTTTCCCTTTGCATTTCCCCCATTTATTTCCCCAAACGTATTTATTTCTGTATTCATTTCTTTATACATTTCTGCTTCATTACATTTTTTGTCTGTTCAAAATGTACCTTAAAGGGAGATTTGTCAAGTATTCAATACTCTTATCAACATGGGAGTGGACAAATATGCTGCTTTATGCAATGTATGTATATATTGTATTATTGGAAATCAATTTACAACACAAAACAATGACAGATATTGTCCAGAAACCCTCACAGGTACTGCATTTAGCTTAAAGAATATGCTCAAATCATAACATGACAAACTTCTGCCCAACAGGCAACAACAGCTGTCAGTGTGCTGACTTGACGATGACTTGCCCCAAACTGCATGTGATTATCATAAAGTGGGCATGTCTGTAAAGGGGAGACTCGTGGGTACCCATAGAACCCATTTTCATTCACATATATTGAGGTCAGAGGTCAAGGGACCCCTTTCAAAATTTTTCATTGCTAAAATTTAATGTTAGTTTGGAACGTTGTTTAACCTCCTCCTCGACAAGCTACTATGACATGTTTGGTACCAACTGATTCCTTAGGTTTCCTAGTTGATACCAATACCAGTATGATACCAATATCTTCACTTTAGCTTCGCAAGTTGCGTTAATGTGTTAAAGAAATTAGTGGCGTTTTCATCGCGTTAACTTTGGCAGCCCTAATTAATGTTTAATTTTAAGGCAGTTTTTGGACAGATATTTTTGTCCTCGAAAGACATCAGAGCAACTTTTTAGGGTTAAAATCTTCAATAAAAAACAGTGAAACTGTGATTTACTCAACAAGTTTATTTCTTATTCAGAGTGAAACATGACATGTTTGTTACATGACTGATATCCATGACTAAATATTCCATATTATTCTACAGAGAGTCCCATCAGTTATCTCCAGCTCTTCCAGCTGTAGAATAAAAAGCCCACACTGTTCTAGATTTTACCAAAGAGGTTGGAAATGGACACAACGTTATGACGCTATTATGTAAACTCTGGTAAGAAAAAAGTACACAATATCTCTTTTAAACAATTCTAAACAAATTAATCAAAATGAATACTTTGAACAAAGGCACAAGTAAAAGTATTAAGAGGAATAGTTTGACATTCTGGGAAAAACACTTCAACACCTCCAAAAAGAGCTGGTACATGAGACATAGCTGCGTAACCCTTTTTAACTTCTCATCTAACTCTACACAAGGATGGATTTCCCAAAATGTGGAACTATTCCTTTAACAAAAACTAAAATGATACAAGCTCAGAGTCATTAAATGGTGGGAAATGATGGGAGCAGGTGTGTAGATTTCTTAATATGCCTGGTAATGAGACTAGGTTGACTGGGACTGTGGGGGTCACTGACTGGTCCGGACAGAGGAGTCACACTCGGGGGGGCAAAAGTCATTCATCATTCTTGTCTTCCTCCTCTACCTCTGCTGCCTCGACTCCTTCCTCCTCAGCCTGTAATCCCTCTTCGCCAACCTCATCGTGCACCACATATCCCTCCTCCTCCTCTCCAACTTCAAAACCTTCCTCCTCCTCCTCCTGGTTCCCCTGCTCCTCCTCTCCCTGGTTCCCCTGCTCCTCCTCTTCCTGGTTCCCCTGCTCCTCCTCTCCCTGGTTCCCTTGCTCCTCCTCTCCCTCATCCATCTTTTCCTCCACCTCCTCTGCTGCTGCTGCTTCTTCTTCTTCTTCACCCTCGACAACCTCTTGGCTGGTCTCCCCCTCATCCACCGGCTCATCCTTGACTGTCGCTGCCTCCGTCTGGCCGTCTGCTGTCTCACTTGTTAACTCCAACTCAGACACGTCCATCACCATGGAGTCCTCTGGATCCTGGTCGTCTTGGTTACCAGAGAACGGGTTTTCACCCTGACGATAAAACAATGTTTATAAGTGAGTTTGTTTGTCTGTGAGCGCCTGCATTCACGATCAGTTAGATTCAAGTCTCAGAGACGGTATTCTGTAAAGTTCTAGATGATCTATAGACACATACAACAAGAACATACAGTATATGTATAGCTAATATGCACACTTTGTTTATTTATCGCTATTCATATAGTCATATAGACTCCAGCTAACACGACACAAAAAGGGACTATACTCATCTGCAAAGCAGGAGCACTGGTAACTATTCATAGCATGCATTTTGATTTCCAGCTCACGCCCAGCTACGTGATGACAGTGTACATACCTTGAGGTAGCTCTCCAGCTTCTTGCCAATGAGTTTGTGGTTGAGGATGCTGCGAGCAACTGACAGACTGGCCCTCTTGGACTGCTCCATCATACCCTAGAATCACAGACAGGAGTCACTCACAGGGCAGAGTGCAACACATCCAAAGATCAAACAGCATTACAGCATGGGCCATAGGTTTCTGACCGTATACTGGACCAGTCAGGACTTGGACCGTGGTGCATTTTCAGCTTTTACAGTTCATTCTAACACCATTGTACAACAAGTAGTGGATCGAACAAATGTTGGTGCACCTTCATTCTCATAGAAATAATTTTGGCCCATAGGAAACTGTTTAATGTAGGGCAATCGTGATAATCGTGATTATCACTTTGGCCATAATTGTGCTGCCATATAAACTAGTCAGCAGAAGAAAGGTGCTTTTAGTTTTCTATATAATAACAACAACAACAACAACAACAACAACAATAACAAAATAAAGATCTACCTTCCGGTTGTAGTTATGGTCATGAGACTTGATGTGTTTCTGTATCAGGTGTGGCTGCATGGGAATGAAAAGGTCACATGCTGCGCAGTGGGCAGCTTCCACCTTCCTCATGAAGTGCTCCATACCGAGATCTACACAGATGAGACATGTATGCAATGAGCAGTCACTTAAATCTCTCAAACACACACACATACACACTCACAGAGCTGCTGCTGCTTACCCCTGGTGAGGTCCTGCTCTTTGTACACCTGGCAGATAGCAGCACTGTGGTTTTCCAACTGGCCGACCCTCTGCTCTGTCTTCTTAAACTTGTTCTGCAAATAGTCCTACAAACACAAAACCAGAAAGTCTTTATTAGTTTAAACTTTTCATCAGTGACCCCGCTGACCCTGCTGCATGTACAAAAATAATCACCACTAAATTCTACATGCAGAAATCGTTGAGATCATAATCTGTGAACAGTTCTGGTCTTCTTAAAAATTATTAGAGTTAGAAATGGATAACTGATTCTGTTTCCAACTTAAAAAAATACCAGCAACAACTTAAAATATCATGGAATTCAATACAATAACCTGGCAATGAAAACTACCATAGTGAAAATGTTAATATTTCTGTTATTAGCGTTATCTAAATCTACCGTCTCTGGCAGATTTGTGTGCGTTTTGACGGACAAATGCACGATAAATATGGTAGACAGAACCTGCCAAAATCAAAAATTAATAAAGAAATAAATGACTTGATAAATAAATAAATATGCCATTAAGTGCACCAAAAATAATATAAAAAATAAATGTAGGCATTAATTAATTTATAAAATGTGATATAAATTGATATTTCTGTTTTATTTTGCTTCTTTAGTTATGACAGCCCCCTCATTTGCATAATGAAGCAGAAATGCATAGAAATGTATAAAGAAAAGAATACAGAAATGAATAAGTTTGGGGAAATAAATAGGGGGGAAATGCAAAAGGAAAATCATGCATAAAAAATAGACAAAGTTCGGTCACCTGGAGGAAGTCTGTGGTGGGCTTGGACAGTTGGCCAGAGAGGAACTTAAAGTGGTCCTTGTGGAAGCGACTGTCAAGATGAGTTTCCATTTCCTCCTTGTAGAATGAACGGAACTTGCACACAGAGCAGGCGAACATCACCCTGAAAAAAATAGGTACAGTGATGAAACCAAGTCTGATAATAATCTAAATTACTACACAATCACAAACCATGGATGTGGTAATATACAGTGAAAACCGTGGCAATAAAGGGTGAGGGTGAGGCAGTATATCTGGACTCTACGGTAAGTTCTCTCACCTTTCCAGGAAGCCCCTCCTCTTCCTCATCTTTGGGTGCTTGTCCTGACCTTGGGTCGGAGTCTGTTTGCCCTGCGGACTTTTCTTCTCCTCCTGTTTGGGTGACGCTAAACACAAGAGCGGAAGTTAGGCATGCCGAGATATCCATGAGAGGTTAGTTAGCTGATGTAGACCGACAAAGAGAAGCATCTGTAGTTGAGCTTACCTTTATCTCCATCTTCATCAGGTTGTGTCTCCTGTGAAGAAAAGTATCCCATTACTTATTTTCTTTAGAGACATGCGTTGATAACTTCTAACAGGTTTAGGGTTGTATCAAATGACTTTTTTTTACATTCTAAGCTTCTATTGAGGTTTTCAAATGTCATATTTTATGACGTATCCTTGAACAAAATCCTCAATTTGAATGAAGTGATTCATCGGATTAAATGAGTTACTGTTTTTTTATTAAATCAACTTTATTTAATGAATATAACTCATCAGTGTGTTCCTCCCTTTGTGTGCAGTGAGCAGGAGAGCAAACCGTTTTTTTTTTACCGCAGTGAAAATGTTGTTTTTGAAAGGCTAAATGCTGTTTTCAGAATTTTGCATCAACTTGGTACCAAAGTATCGGTTTCCGTGACATCACTAGTTTATTCAAGTGTTGATGTAGCACAATAAAGCCACATTTAAGACTTTATAGGCAGATCTACTCACCACAGCTTCAGTTTTTGGTTCAATGTCATCACCATTTTTCTCTGCTTGTTCTGTGGAAACAGATCACATCAACATCAAACCCAAATAGACATGGAAATGTTGTTTGTTTTTTATTATATCAAGAATTTGTTGAAATACCTTGGGTAGCTTCTGACCCTGCACTCTCCGTCTTGTTCATTTTGGACTCTGGCTCATCAGCAGCAGTAAGTGTCTGCTTTCTCTTCTTTTGGACCTCACGCTGTGGCTTCACCTGCTACAGTCAACACCATCAATTTGCACTCACAGATACAAAAACATGTGGGCAATACAGCCAGAAGTCATCATCAACACGTCAGTGGTTTTTAGACTTAATGTTTGCCAAAGCCAATTAGCAGAGTTGGTGTGTCTTCCTTCTCTGGGCATTTGCTCATCAATAGTGTTAGCCTTATCTTAAGACTGCCCAGGGTTGGGGCAAAAAAGAGTAAAGAAAAAATAAAAATAAAACCCACAAAGTGAAATCATTCAACGCCCCACAGGTAAACAAGACAAAGAATTGGGCAGGGAGAGTTGTCACTTGCCTTTACTGTACAAAAGGGGCTGCTCCATGAGGCATTTCTGGCCACATTAAATAAGGGCTGGGCGAGTTAGAAGGGCAAGTGATGTGTCAAATGTGTGTCGGGGATTATTTGGGACAAATTGCTTTGCATGGCACATAGCAGGAAGTAGCACTTTAGGCTGACTTGCCAGTTGGTTGAGGATAGAAAAAGGAGGGAATCAGAAAGGGCTTAACTGTCGCCCAGTGTCTGAGGAGGTCTTATTTGGCTGGAGGTACTTACTTTGTTGAGGGGTCTCTTGCGGCCTCGCTGGCGGCCAGCCCGTGGGCCCCCTCCAAAATGCCTCCCTGGAAAGTCGTGAGGCCCTTGAGTGGAACCCTGATGGAAGCCCCCACTCTCAGGGTACATACGGTTGGACAGGAGGGATGGGAGCTTGCCTCTACCACCTCCTGGAGAGCGGCCGCGGTGGGACTGGCCACCACTGCCACTTCCCCGCCCACCTCCGCCTAATGGAGTGGGGTCAGACCTGCGGCTTCCAAACCCTCCTCCTCCTCCTCCTCCTCCTCCTCCTCCTCCAGCTCCTCGACCCCCGGCACTTCCACCCCTTCTGGGGGAACGTCGGCCTGCTCCAGGCCATCCTCCACCTCCAGAACCTCCTCCCTGGCCAGTGTTGAAGGACTCCCTCATATTCTGTCGCATTTTAGCGACTCCATAGGAAGAGGAGGGGCTTTCAAAGCCTCCTCCTCCCCCTAGCCCAATTCCCCCTCCGAAGCCCGAGCCTCCTCGCTGACTCAACAGCATGTTGTCCTCACGGCCATCGCCATAACCATAGCTACCGCCGCCAGATCTGTAGAGATCTCGGGAGGAGGTGAGAGCAGAGGCGCGCGAGTCGAATGACTCGTAGTGGTCATACCTGCGGGAGGGAGGGAGAGGGTTGATAGAGACGAGCAGAGAGCAAGGGAGGCCAGTCAGGTTGGGATTTCTCCACCTGCTATTCCTTCTCCTCCGTGGTCTCGCTTTCTCCTTTTGTTTTCTTGTCACTCCCAGCTTTATTTCAGCAACCACATTAGATCAGAAATTGATGATCCAAAACAAGTTAACACTCTGCTTGTGGTCTTTTATAACACAGTAATGATTTTTCTCTTATCATTAAGTTTACAGAAACTCATCCAGCCACATTCTCTGTTGGAGGTCAAACCTGCAGATTAGGGGAATGCAGTTTCTTAGGCTGTGAACCTTGAACAGACATGACCTTGGTCCATCAGAGCCAGTGATGTCTTAAGACAGATGCAAGAGGTGACATATCCGGGGAAGTGACTGGATTATGGTAAATACTCAACAAAGGGGATGAAACATAAACTGGGGCATTTTTTTCCGATGTTTTTGTAGATACAGTAGGCAGCTTGCAACTAACAACTGAGCTTGACAGAATAATAATCAAGCTAACACCTGTAAACTCATCTCTCTTGCGTAACCTAAAGCCAGAACACAGGGTTAGGTCACATGGAGGATGAGAGAAACAAAGTGTGGGAACAAATAAAAACAAACGGCAAGACAAAGGTAAAGATGGACTGGCTTCATGTGCAGGGATGTCAATCTGTTACAAATGGAAAAGTTGGTCTATGATTGCACCTCCAACGAGGGGGGGGGTCATGCATTTTCATGACGTCTAACATTTTCAAGGAATCACAACAACATTTTCTTCCCGCGATCAGACAAACCACAACATAGCGAATGGAGGGCAGTCAAAGCTTCTGAGGGATTTAAATGCAGCCTTTGAGCAACTTGCACCCTTTTCATCCCAAACAGGAAGTGAATCATTTTCACAAAGGCTGAGTGTGCAGCCAAAGTTAATGCCCGAGGAGGCTAAAACAGCCATATTTACTCTAGCAAACTGACCATTATAAAACAATAACAACTAAGTTTCCATTAGGTCTGGGACGATACACCTATCTCCCGATTTGATACTATCACGATTGGGTGCTGATTCAATATGTATTGCGATTCGATATTACGATTTATTGTGATTTTTGTTATCTTTTTTAACACTAGACCATGGGGAAAAGTTGAATCACACATTTCTAAGGACTTTTACTTTGGAAAATATCTAAATTAATCCAGTAAAAATGTTTGATTTTCAGCATGTATGTAGTCAGAGATATCCTGAGGTCAAATATATCAGTCATTGTCAGGAATGTTTTTCCCCCAGCAACCCAAAAATCAAAGAATAAAGACATTTCCCTCACAAATTAGTGGTATTTTCTTTTTAATTTATAAGGGACATGTAATGTTTTATACTTCTGGTGAATATAATATAATCAATCTTATTTCTATATATGTATGTTGTATATACAGTTCCCTTTGTTAACACCTTATTTTGAAACCCGGACGTAGTCTCACGTGTATACTTCCACTAACTTCTCCAACTGCGTCGCTAGCTCTCCCGCTCCTCGCCTCACCGCTAGATACTGCCAGATTCTACATACTGGATCTTTACATATGACAACAGAATAGAAATAATTTAGTTTTACTTTTGTACGGCACTTTGTAGGTGGCCGTTTTACTGGGGTCCGGTAGTCGCTTTCAGTCCGAAATAGCGGAAGCATAGCTCTGCTGCTGGGTTTCCGGCAGTGTATTACAAGCCCGGCGTGACATTAGCGAGTATGTGACGGTGAATATGAAGTTATCAGTAACGTTATAGCTGTGAACGAAGCAGAGCAGTGTGTACAGTTTATTTGTTGGTGAATAAATGGTCCTAAAGACCAAAGCCAAGTTCCTGTGTCTTGCCACCTGCTGATTAAAGTGAAGGTGGTCAGCCCTGAACCTAGCGACAACTCCAGCTAAGGCTCACCTAAGGTGGACCAGCTATTCTCATTTTAGCGACAAGCCGCTCCTAAGTTTTGCTCAGCTTTTTAGTTTTTAACTGTTTAACTGATCATTAATCGGTCAAATTATTTTTGTCGGTTAACGGTTAATTATTACATCCCTATTACATATGCTATGTTATTTAACTTTTTAACATGAAAGACACGGCTGGGAAATGTAATACTCTCACTGGCATGGACGGGTGGTAGTGGTATCTGACTGTTGTGAGCAGTATAGAGCAGAAAAAGGAAAAACGAGTTATTACCTGTCACCCCGAGTCCCTTTCAACCCCCCCTCCAACTGAGTGAGCATGTCCAGGCGCTGGTTAATCTTGGCAATGACTGCATCTGCATGTGTGCCTGTGGAAGAGAGAGGAGAGAGTCCTCTCTTCATGTGGCCTCCTCCTCCTCCCCCATAACCCCCGAGCCCAGACATGGAGTCTTTATAACCTCCCCCATACAGGTCAAAGCCTCCAGAACCTGACAAAGAGAGGAATCAAAAGGTGTTAATAGGAATACTATATGTGGGTGTCCTCCTTGTGTTATTATGCAGTACTAGACTATATTCACTCATTTCCTCACCTCTGCTGCCTGACCCGCCACCTCCCCAACTGGAGTAACCTACAAAAAGGAGAGAAAACATTAGTATTAGCAAACGGAAAGGTGATTGAAGCCGATATTTAAATGTATACAAATAGAGCTGAAACGAGCAATTCGCTAACTTAAAATCATCGATGCAAAGAAGCTTTGTCTAATCCATACAACTATATACATTGCAATGTGTTTGGATGATTATTAGTTTCGCACAACATGCTTACGCTGTGGACAAGAGACGCGAAGAAGATGGCGATGGCGAAGATGTATAGGGCTACCTTTTTAAAAGTAATGTAAAATTATTATTATTTTTTTTTTTTGCAATTCAGAAAATGTTTTCTTTAAAACCGCGAATGTAATATGGCACTTAAATGCATGAAGGTTTGGTTTAGTTTTGACAGATAATATTATTGTATGCAATTTAAGCAATAAAAATGTGGATTTTTCTAAAAAGGAATCCATTTAGTTGTTCATTTTAAAAGACATGACTGATCTTCTAGTTTGTATATTTACTATAGCTCTTTAATATAACAAAAGTATTTCTTATCCGATTATTCGATTAATTGATAGAATAATCGGAATCACTAAGATACTTGATAGCTGCAGCATTACATTTAATTAACCAAATTTAGACATTTGGTTACCATACGGCTGTGTAATTCAAGGTTCTTTATTTGCCTTTTTTCAATTCCAGCAAAGTGGTCATTGGCAATAAAAATCTTTGGTCTCAGGTTCCTTCAACAATGCTCTTAAAATATGTATTTATAAAATGGGAAATCACACAATTGAATGTAAAAGCAAAATGATAATCTAAGGCATAAAATAGTGCTTTTAAAGTAAATATAAACATAAGAAAATGTAAAATAGTAATGTAAATGTGTAATTTTATTGACGATAGTATTTCAGATGTGAAAATTGAATGTAAACAGGATGTAGTATGTATATGCATGATGAGAAGTAACGTGTACACAGAGGTGCAGACAGGAATGTAGTATGTATAGAGAAGTAATATATACTCTATGTATATGTATACACAGAGGTGTAACAGTTTGTAAACAGTATGAAAAGTATATAAGGTAAGTAAAGGTAAAGCAGTCATAGTCATGCAAGTTGTCTAACATGATATAAAGCAGTATAAACAAGACTTAATAAATAAGCTGAAATGTGTCCCAGTAGTGTTCAACTGGATGTTCATTAGCTTCTTATCAGACAATGACTGTTTCTGTTGTGAAAACTGAATGTAAACAGGATGTAGTATGTATATGCATGATGAGAAGTAATATGTGTACACAGAGGTGTAGGCAGGAAGGTAGTATGTATTGAGAAGTAATAAATCCGTGTGTATATTTACTGTATATATAGTACATACAGTATATATACACACAGAGGTGTAACAGTTTGTAAACAGTATGGAAAGTATATAAGGATAGTAAAGGTAAAGCAGTTATAGTCATGCAAGTAGTAAGTTGTCTAAAATGATATAAAGCAGTACAAACAAGACTTAATGAATAAGCTGAAATGTGTCCCAGTAGTGTTCAACTGGATGTTCATTAGCTTCCTATCAGACAATGATTCTGTTTCTGTTCTACTGGCTTAACTTGGTGCAAAATGGGACACTCAGAACTGTATTTTATAACAATAAAGTCACAGCAGGTTATGGAGGCATGTTTGATGAGGCGGCCATTTTATTAACTAGCCTTTAAAACTTTTTTTCACCCCACATTGACTCCATTTGAACAGAATTAGCCAGCAGATTTTAGCAAAGCATTTAACGCCCAACAGCAACAGCAGCCCAACAATGGGCCGCACAGCGCTCTATGTTAGCATGTTAGCACATACACAGCCTGAAGGCGAAGAGGCTAACCTAGCTAGCCTACCTTAATGTTATCTAACCGGCCTGGGATGCCGTTAACGGTTTGTTCTGAAATGACTGTTATTAAACGGATAACTAGCAAAACGCTTCTTTGTTTCAAGCTACAGCTGTTGGTTGTTGCTGCTGGCAAGCTAACAAGCTAACGGCTAACAAGCTGGCAAGCTAACAAGCTAACACACTGCGGCTAACAAGCTAACAAGCTAACCGTTGGTTGTTGCTGCTAACAAGCTTTTTTTATTTTGTATTTTATTAAACAAATTCAAATTTACAAATAACATGGCTCATAGATCAGTGCATTCAAGTAAAATGACAAGGTGCATACAGAACAAGAACAAATAAAATATGTAAAATTATACATGACAATAATAATAAATTAAATTAAGGGCTGTACCTGTAATTCATATTCTTCTGTTATGCTAAGAAGTTTCAATGCATTTTTGTTTTTCATGACTTTATGGACTTTTATGTAAGAAAGAAACTCAGAATGAAACACATTAAACCTATAGGTTTCACTTTCATATACTTGGATTTGTGCAAATACAATTTTCCAAGAATGAGAATGTTATTCACCAGAAAGTCATCTTTGTTGTTGTCCATGAGAATTATAAACAATGTCCTTTTGAGAGAAGTTTCCCAGATGAGAAACTTTTGGGAAAAGCCAGTCATGTATATCAGAAGCCATAAAGCTCCAGAATACATACAATGAAAAAATAAATGATCAGTAGTTTCAGTATCATCACAAAATACACAGTTATTGGTTTCAATTCCAAATCACTGGATGGATGGTGATACACTCCGTTTAATATTTTAATAGGGATTTATTTTGCTTTGGGAGTTATTGGGGAATTTTAGATATTTAGTTCGTAACATGTGAATAGTTTCTTTCTGATAGATTTGTAAAATTGAGTTTCTGGAAGATACTATAGGGTATGATATGGCTTAAAAGAATACTCTCCTTTTTTATTTTTAAAGATACTGATTTTAAAACATATTTGACTATGATACTTAGAACTCAAAAATTCTAAATTGACTAAAGCTATTAAATAGTTTAGACATTTCAAATTTATTCCAATTTTTTAACACACCCCGAATGTTTTGTTTTGTTTTTATTCATCTTTTCCTTTCCTTACAGTTGTTTGTTGTATAATTTATCATTTATTTTGATATAATTTTTTTTTTTACTGTAAAATATTTTTGCAGCATTGTAATGAAAAATCTGAACATGCGATTATATTGTATTGAATTTTTGAAATAAAGTATTATAATTTTTTTTTTTTATCTATGAGCCATGTTGTTTGTAAATTGTAATTTGTTTAATAAAATTAAAAAAAAAAGAAGCTGGCAAGCTAACAGCTAACAAGCTAACAAGCTAACAAGCTAACACACTGCGGCTAACAAGCTAACACACTGCGGCTAACCGGCTAACAAAGCTAACAAGCTAACACACTGCAGCTAACAAGCTAACAGCTAACAAGCTAACACACTGCGGCTAACCGGCTAACAAGCTAACAAGCTAACGGCTGTGTTTCACGGTAACAAAGCAACCGGCTAACAGGAAAGCTAATGAATAAATGTATGAAGCCACAGTGAAGGCGTCTGCACCACAGGTTAAGGCACTCCAACGGTGGATAGTTACCGGAACCGTAGCTCCTGCCGTCCATGGTGTTTTAGTGTTAATCCGACCGAAACAAGCAGCTGCAGCTCCAACAGACAGTCAGCTTCAGTCTTCAGCTTCAGTCTCGCTGCTCAGAAGAGACGAGATGTACAGAGACGCAACACAATCACGTGACCACCAAGGCCTCGTTACGTCACACAAGTAGCCCTGGATAGTATTTGGAGTATCTCCCCCAATAAGCCTAAAATAAGATAAGATAAGATCAGATATTCCTTTATTAGTCCGTGGGGAAATTTTCAGTGTACAGCAGCAAAGGGGATAATGCAAAAAACAAGATGCATCAGCTAAACAAAGTGTAACACAATATGAACCATTTAAATAGAAGGAAGTATAAAAATAGGAGCAGTATATACAGTATTAACAATAAACAGACTATTAACAAAATTGCACAAGTGGAAAATGATATTGCACAATGAGAATGAATGAATGAATGAATGAATGAATGAATGAATGAATGAAATTCCACCTGAAAATATCAGGTTATTGTCAGTTTTTTTGGTGTGTATGTGGTCTACTGGGAGCAGTGCTGGTTGTGGAGTCTGACAGCTGCAGGAAGGAAGGACCTGCGACATGGATAAAAACATTTGCCAGCAGTATCAGATTGTTCAATATCAAGTCACTCTTAATGACCTTCATGTTAATACCAACACAATATTTTCTCTTGTGAGAGGAGCAAGTAGTTGGATTTTGGTTGACAGCCAGTCCTGCAAATCTTCCCAGAATGCTGCAGAATATATACAGTGGAAAAACAAGTAGCCATGGATAGTATTTGGAATATCTCCCCCAATAAGCCTACCTGTTTGATCCAGTTGGTGGTATCAGATTTCTATTAAAATGTGACTTCTGTGTTGATAAAAAATCAATTTTGCATTTCCCCCTTATTTATTTCCCCAAACTTATTTATTTCTGTATTCTTTTCTTTATACATTTCTTAATACATTTTTGCTTCATTAAGCAAATGAGGTGGCTGTAATGAATGAAAAAATAAATTAAAATAGAAATATTAATTTACGTCACATTTCATCAATTAATTAATGCCTACATTTATTTTTAATATTATTTACTCTTCTGTTTAATTTTCCCTTTTATTTTTTTATGTATTTATTTTTGAGTTTATTTATTTATTTTTCAATCTATTGTCTATTTATTTATTTTCTGTTTATTTTTAAATGTTTGTATTTACATTAATAAAAGTAAGTGATATAACCACCCGTGTGACCAGTATGTAAAGCAGTCTGATCTTAATTTGAGATACTGTAGCCTAATTACATATAATGTCAGCAAATTTTCCATCAACACGGTGTGTAATTGGCTTGTGCCACAAAAACAGAAACAGCGCTCCAAATATATATGTTCCAAGTATATATCCTGAGAAAATTAAATGAGGAAAATGAAGCACTGAATCACTCTGAGGCAAATAGCACACTGTTTGGTAGTCAAATAGTGGCACCTGCTGGTCAACACTTAGTATTGAACATTATGAGACCACATAATGAAACATCTTTCATATTTTGTTTTATAAAACATATTTGTGTGTGTCAATACATCCAAAAGTATGGGGGACGAATAGTGACTCTGACTGGCAGATAAAGTCAGTCTATAAACAACCAATAAATCCAATTAATGTTTAAAGGATTAGCCTTCATTAAGTGATTGAAATCTCCACCAATGAGCTGAAGGTGCCACATCAGGTGCCACATTAAAAGTTCCCCTCTAAATCCCTTAATTCTTCTTTAATTAGCTAATTTACCAAATGTCCTGTTTTGTTTTTAGCTCCACACGTGTTGATGAGCAAATACATCCATCCTGATCATTATCCTGTGACTCTCTGTGTCATGTTTCATGTCATTTGTACCAATTATGGAGGATGCAACCTGCCAAAATGAAAAATAAATGACTAAATGATATATAAGTTGAGTGACAGCCCCCTCATTTGCATAATGAGTCAGAAATGCATAAAGAAATGTAAAAAGAAATGTGTAAAAAAATGTATAAAGAAAAATAATACAGAAAATAATACGTTTGGGTAAATAAATACAGTAAGACGGGAAATGCAAAGGGAAAATTGTGCAGAAATAAAGAAATAAATACATACACTTAAAAATAAATAAAAAAATAAATTTAAAAATAAGTGCAAAAGGAAATTAATTAATAAAAATAAATGCAAACATCTTTTTAAAAAAAATGCAAAAAATGCAAAAATAAATAAATTTAGAAATTATTAAAACTATAAAAAATAATATAATATATAATATAAATAAAGAACAAAATTAAAACAGAATATCCTTTTATGTCACATTTTATCAATTAATTAATTGTTACATATATTTTAATATTATTTTTGCTACATTCAATGACATTTATTTATATATCGAGTAATTTATTTATTTATTCATTTAATTTTGATTTTGGCAGGTTCTGTTTTTCATAGAGAATCACACTCCTGCAGAATGAGAAAAGTAGGCGTCTCCAGTCATGAGTCGCCCAACTTGTAAAGGAAAGAAAAATCCCTGTTCAGTAGCAGAAAGTTGTCCTAAACTGGGTGGCTTATTGGCAAAAGTTTCAGTTTCAAAAAAGAAATCAGTCAGTTGTAATTTAGATTTTAATCTATATAACATCACGGTAAAATACATACAGTAGTAAGAATAAATGGATATGTGCAGGGGAGGACGGAAGCAAAAAGGCTTGTACAAAGTTATCCCCCAGTAAATATGAGATTCAATATCAGACATTATTATCACACAAACAAGACAAAACAAACAGGAATAAGCCTTAACGAGATATGCTATTAAATCACAACAAGAAAAATATTTAATCATGAAAATTGTTATAATACAAAAACTGATTTATGGTCTGATGGTGGCAGCAGGATGCAACAAGTCACTACTTATTTTTAATATTTTAAATGTTATTGTTCTCAAGCGCTTTAACTAAATGATTTTAAAACCCAAATCATTATTATTATTATTATCAGTTTAAATCTGTTTATATATTTATGTTCATTCTTTTACTCTCATCAAATTTCTCTCTCTCTCTCTCTCTCTCCCTCTCTCTCTCTCTCTCTCTCTATATATATATATATACATATATATATACATATATCTTTTATTTTTCTATTTTAAACTGTATTGTTTTAAAGGGACAGTGAGTAGGATTTGGTGGCATCTAGTGGTGTGGTTGCAGATTGCAACCAACTGAGTACCCCTCCTCAAACTCCTCCCTTTCCAAGACTGAGGTAGCGTGAGCCATAACCCAATGGAACAGTCAAATTGGCCTTTTGTCGAGGGAACCAGGGCGATGCTAACTTCCTGGTTGGCTTACAAAAATACATCATCCCTGCAGCACTCTATAACTAATGCAAACATAGTTATTAATATTATATTCCATTTCTGATAACAGATCCCTCAAAATCCTACACACTGGTCCTTTAACTTTGAATTGACTTGTTCTAACTTTGTATTGTGTTGTTTTAACCTTGTGTATGCTTTATAAACAGCTGCCTTGCCGCCTTACTGGTTTCACAGAGAGATAAAACTCTGACAAAGCAGCAGCATTAGAAACACGCAGTAGCTCTTCCTGTGAACGTATTAAAGATAAGAGCCATGCAGATAAATGTTTCTTCCTTTTTGTGAGTTCACAGATGCCTTTGCAGCGCTCAAATATGTCTCGCCAACTAGAATCTAAATGAACAACACACATACATACATATATATATATATATATATATATATATATATGTGTGTGTGTGTTGTTCATATATATATATATATTTATATATATATTACATGATGTCTTCCTGCTGCTCTGCTGCTTCTCTCTGTGCTGCAGGATTCGTGGTCGTGAGTGGGAAGCTCTCATACAGCTGGTCCATCTGAAGACCAGAGAAAACAGATGACACACCTGGACACACACAAACAGTCATTTCCAGGTCTCAGGTTCTTCACTCACCTGTCCAGTTTGTACTTTGTCACTGAGCTCAGCAGCGGAGGTCAGAGTTCTCTTCTTCCTGGATTTTATTGGTAATATTAAGAAAAATTAGTTATGTTAAAAAAACAGATATAACTAAGCCAACAAGAAGACTTTTAATACAGGAAATTAAATGGGAGATTATCAGGTACTTTACCTCATCTTCAGGTAGAGGAGAGGTAGAGCAAACAGGATCAGGAATAAAAGAGTCAGTTTCATTGCGTTCAGTATCGCTACTGATGTCAGACCTGGAGACAGAGGTTGATGTAAGATGTGTGTTACTAGTGAAACTATTTCAAAATAATAAATTAGTATTTTATAGGTTTGGGCCATGTACTTAAATCATAATTATCATCATCCTTCCCTGGCCACTTTATATGTTTTTAAACTTTATTTTATTTTGTGGTATTTTTGCTTTTGGGTGTTTCTGCAACTACGGTCACTTTTGACTCTCCCAAATAAAAAATAAAAAAATCAACCTCTATGAATTTTAACCATCAGAGTATTTAATACATATAAACAGATACACAAAATGACATCTAGTGGTTAAGATTTTAATCTGTAACATGTTTATTTTTTATCGTTTTCATCACTTGTTCTTACTAAATGTCCTTACTGCAACATGTTTTTTTTATCGTTTTCATCACTTGTTCTTACTAAATGTCCTTACTGCAACATGTTTATTTTTTATCGTTTTCATCACTTGTTCTTACTAAATGTCCTTACCGCAACATTACAAGGCTTAAAGGCTAAAACATATAAGGCTTATTTTATACATTTTGCTTTTTTTAATTTCTATAATATTTTTAAGACATTTAAATTAATTTTCATCAAGCTTTGTGCGTCATTGTAAATAGTGACATAAAAACATTTTCTAAAAATAAGGGATGTCATGATTTTCTCTCCATCCTGAAAAATGTAGACAGTAACCCTAGATGTCAGTCTTCATACACAAAAAATATAAAATATGTTGTGTTTTATGACAGATATTGCAATTCTAATGTCCAATGTCTTTACCATAAGGACTTTATTTATTATTAAACAATATTAATTTATTCTTGGAACTTGCAAGAATGACATTTTTGCAAATATTGTAGATAAATGGCAGCTAGCGAGGTCGTCTACGTTAGCTTTAACTCAGAGGTGTGGGACAGGCGCATAGATGAAAAAAATCATATAAATGATTTGTAAACATAAAAATAATTTGAATATGGTGTAAAGTAATATGTATATGAAACAATTCCATTTGAAATAATGTCATATTGTCAATGAATTAGCTAATTTTTTACATATCTCAACATGAAGAAAAGTTGTGTTTGGACCCATAAAATGCTTCATAAATTTTATTAAATCACATTATTTAGTGATTAATTAGTTTAGTAATTGTCAAGATGGGTAATAACACTGTGTATATATTTATCAAGCATTGCACTGCAAATTTTAGCATGAATCCAAAATGTCACTGCTTGGACTTAAAAATGCTCGTAGCTGCAGAGACACTCTTTTATGATCCCTCTGTTGTTTGTATTTTATTCTATTGTTGTTGTTTCTGGTTTTTATCTGCTTTTTTTCTGGAGAACAAAGTTGTATATATAAATAAAGTTTATTATTATTATCATTATTATTATTATTAAATCATAACCTGTGTCTGCCTGCTGCTTTTACTGAGTCCTCACTTTCCTTCTACCAAATGTAAATGAAGTGTCCTTGGTGAGTTACAGCAGCCTGTTGTTTTCATATTGACCTTCAAGTGCACAGTTATGTTGATGTGCATTGTCAGAATAACAGTTGTTGAACATCGTATTTCAAAAACATTTTGCTTCAACTGTTAAAGTGCTTCACCGTCAATATTCAGTTAAAATGAAAAGACACTCTCACCTTGAACAGTGAGAGTCTCTTCATCAGAGCTGCTGTTGTTGTGGGTTTTGACAGCACAGGAGTAGTTTCCTGCTTGCTGACTGCTGACTGGATATAGAACCAGGTGTTTGTTTTGGTTCTCTGTCAGGGTCAGAGGTCGACTGTTGAAGAACCAGATGAAGTTTGTGTTGTCAGTCAGGGGACAGCTGGTACTGCAGGTCAGTGTGACTCTCTGGTACTCTTTCACCACTGCAGAAGGACTAAACTGAACTTTCAGACCTGAAAGATGGTTAGAGCGGTCAGTAAATGTAGAAGAGACATTATTTAAATTTCTGTTAAATAAACTGGCATGCAACCATCTAAATACCTGATGCCAATTATTTCAGAGAACAGTAGAAAACAATACAAAAAAAAGCAGAATGCAGGGCCTCTATCCAGGACTAAAGGGTTGAAAATGTAAATGAAAATGTACACAATCAGGTTAGTAATACGTTTACTTTGAAAAATACTTATTTGGTTAAACTGATCACATATTGGAAATCTAAATGATTACTTTCTCACCTGAAAAAACAACCTAATATCTTTTTTAGAAGGCTTAAAAACAGCTTTTGTGGCAAGTAAAGGATAATAACCGGGGATTAACACTGGCGACGCTAAGCAAAAATAATGGCACTTCCGCTCTAGATGGAAGTGAGAACACAACATAACGAAATGCAGAAGCACCCTATAGTTCAGGCAAAGAATAAGGTGAATTGTAGAATTACATTTTAATATTTTAATAAAGTACTCTATGGGCTACCATACAAAAGAATTACCTGTGACAGCTAAAGTGACTCCAGGTATATCAGACTGTTTCCATCCTTCATCATCTCGTTCCTGGAGTGTGAATGTGTATTCTGCTGAGTCATTCTTTGTCAGGTTATGGATTCTCAGGATGTGGTAATCCGTCATGTTGTCATCATACTCCACACGACGACTTGCATTCTTGATCAGCGCTTCAGCTGCCTCCTCCTCACTACTTCTCTTTATTTTATACCATAATTTTGGCTTGTGGTCAGGGGGGTGAGAGTATTCACTAGAAATGTTCACTGAAGAACCTTCCAGAGCACAGATTCTCCTGCTGACGTAATTCACTCTCAAGCAGGTGCTTTTACCAAGACCTGAAATATAGATGAAAGACTTTTAATAATACGTTTACTTTGAAAAATACTTCTTCCGTTTAGGATTTTAACTGGTTTTAAAACGTTTCTTTCTCACAGACTGAGAGTAATACACAGCGTCTGAGGCTGAAAAAACAGAAGTTCTTGCAGCAGCAATAACTGCAAATCAGAAAGAAATCAACAATGAGTGAGATTTTAAGGTGCTAAGAGGCCAAATATTCTCTGCTTGAATTACGTCACACAACTGTAAAGGAGAGGAAAAGACTAACGCTATGGAGCATAGAACCTGCCAAAATAAAAAATAAATAAATTAATAAATAAATGGCTCGATAAATAAATAAATAAATATGCCATTAAATGTACCAAAAATAATATAAAAAATAAATGTAGGCATTAATTGTTAAAATTTGACATGTGATATTTCTGTTTTAATTAGCTTTTTTATTTATTTACTTTTGTATTAATTCCCCCATCTATCTACTCTTCTATTTAATTTTCCCATTATTTATTTATTTATTTTTATTAACTTTTAATTGTATTTATTTTTATTTATTTATAAATATATTTAATCATTATTAAATCGATTTATTTATTTATTATTATATTTATTATTACCATTATTATTATTTATTGTTATATTATTTGTTTATTCATTTATTAATGAATTTCCCATTATATTTCCCCCTATTTATTTCCCTAAACTTATTTATTTATGTATTCTTTTCGTTATACATTTCTTAATACTTTTCGGCTTCATTATGCAAATAAGGGTGCTGTCATAAATAAAGAATTAAAACAGAAATATTAATTTATGTCAAATTTTATCAAATAATCAATGCTTACATTTATTTCCAATATTATTGTTGGTACGTTTAATGAAATATTGATTTATTTATCGTGCCATTTATTTATTTATTTATTGTTAATGATTTTGGCAGGTTTCTTCCTCCATGCAACACGGACTGAAATGAGATTTTAAATTGAAAGAGAAGGTGATATTTGATTAATAACACTTAAATTAACAAAACTCAAACATTATTAATCTCAAAGTTGTGTTTACGTCAGAGTGTTTTCTGTTTCCCGCCCTCCCTGGTGTTTGAACATTATTTAAGTTATCACGTTTCTTATTATATAAGATAAAAGTTGGTTTGTACTCACAGACTTCATCAGAGCGTAGATCTTCATGGCCTTTTACAGCACAGGAGAGGGTTGTAGAACACGGGTTGAGGACTGTGATGTGTTGACTCTCACAGTCACTGTATAACTGTCTGTTCCAGTACCACCTGTAGGTAGTGTGAGGGTTAGCCATCGGGTGGCTGGTGTTACAGGTCAGTGTGACAGCGTTGTTCCCAGGAGTCAATTGAACTTGTACTTCTGTTGGGAGAATACACTTTTAATCAGTTGCTGTGATATATTTGGGGATGAGGAGTGTTTTTGTGGTTGTTTGAGAAACTCAACCTCTTGGATATGTGATGGAGCAGGGCTCATCCTCTGATGTCCTCTGATAAGAACACATTCTCCCTTTAGCATAGGTCACATTAAAGCAGGTCGGTGAGACAGAATCTGGACAAAAAGAAACAAAGAGTAACTTAACACCCCCTTAAAAATCTTGTTTTTGCTAACCTCCAGCGGTTTAACATTTCACCTTGCTGTAGAGATGCATCCTTTTAGATTAATCTGAGTATAAGTATAACGTAAATAACACATTTATCCAGATGTTTCGTCATATAATAAGGAGCTGATGGTTGTCACTCACCCACTGAGACTTGAGGGGCTCTGAGGTCCTCGTAGCCTTTGATAGCACAGGAGTATGTGACTGCTTCCTCACTGCTGACCAGCTGTTGGTACCAGGGAGACCAGTCCTGATAGAGGAACTCTCTGTTCTTGTACCAGATGTAGACTGCAGGGTTTTCAGGCAGAGGACAGCTGGTGCTACATATCAGTGTTACTGTCTGTCCCTCTGTGGTGGGAATCACCTTCACCTGCAGGTCTGGGATCATCATGATGTGGAAAATAAGAATTCATACACTGATATTAATCTCAAAGTGATAAATAACTGACAGCCACTGTACCTGCAACATGGAGCTCAGTTCTGTTGTACCAGCAGCTTCCCCGGTTTTCAGTTATACTTCCGCAGCAGTAATTATTTTCATCGCTTTTTGTCAGATCTTTGATTGTTAGAGTGAAGTTATTCTCTGCAGACATGTTGTACGTTACACGATATCCATCTGCAGGGATCTCATTCAGAACATGTCTAGATTCATTCCACTGTACAGTGTACCATTTCATGTTTGAAGTGGGATGTTGAGCTGAGCAGGGCAGATCCACCGATGAACCTTTTATAGCACAGATGCTGTTTGCTCGTTCCTGAAACCCTTTAACAGAAGATTTCATCAGTAAACATCTGGACACATTTATACTTTTTTATTATTGGATGTTTACTAATCGTGACTGTATGATATAAAAATATTGAGAACTGATATGTAATGTTTTTTTTAATCCTTGTTTCTGTTTTGTGTACACTACTGTTTAAAAGTTATGAACCAGCTGTTTATCCTTCAATAATAACTATTCCAGCGGAGATAGAAAACAGCATAAATCAGACATCAAATGTTTTATTTAAAGAAGAAGAATGAAATGATTCAAACATTCATTCAGTCAAAGTGGAGGGAACCTGCCAAAATCAAAAATAAATGAATGAATAAACAAATAAATAAATGATTCAATAAAAACATAAACATGCCATTAAATGCACCAAAAATAATATTAAAAATAAATTTAATTAATTAATTGATAAAATGTGAGATAAATTGATATTTCTGTTATAATTTGCTTCTTTATTTATGTACCTTTGTATTATTTTCCTATCTATCTACTTTTCTATTTAATGTATCTATATATTGTCATTAAATTTAAATTATTAATTTATTTTTGCATTTATTTTTTATTTATTTGTAGTTGTATTTGTATTTTTAATGCCTTTATTGACAGTGATAGAGATAGTAGTGAAAGGGAGAGAGAGTGAGGGAATGACATGCAGCAAAGGGCCAAAGGTCAGATCCAATCCCCGGGCCGCTGCGGTAAGGACTCAGTACATGAGGCGCCCGCTCTACCTAAATGTATTTATTCATTATTAGATTTATGTATCTATTTTGTTATGATTTTCCCTTTGCATTTCCCCCCCATTTCCGTCCCTAAACTGATTAACCTCTGTATTCTTTTCTTTATACATTTATGCTTCACTATGCAAATGAGGAGGCTTTCAGAAATAAAGACAGAAATATCAATTCATGACACATTTGATCAATTAATTAATGACTACATTTATTTTTTAATATTATTTTCGGTACATTTTATGGCATATTTAATTATTTATTGAGTCATTTATTTATTTTTGATTTTGGCAGTTTTGGTCCTCCAAAGTCATGGACTGTAATGAGAGACTAAAGTCCTAATAGTCCTGCATTGAAAAAGTTACTTCAGTAAAAGTATGTAAGTATAATAATCAAGAAAATGTACTTAAAGTATTAAACTAAAAGTACTCTTACAGAAAAATGTCCCCTGTGACTGTTATTATATTTTCTATCATTCCATTATTATTACTCATGCATTCATGTAAAAGCAGGGTTTTACCGTTGCAGTTGGTTGAGCTGGAGCTCATTTTGAATTATTAACTAATGATTATTTTCATTATAGATTAATCTGCTGATATTTTTCTGAATTAATCGATTGATTGTTGACACTTTCACAATGTGTCTTTTGTCCAACCAACAGTTCAAACCTCAAAAATGATAAAAAAAAAATGAATTAAAATTATTAAAAGAATTAAAAGAAAAATCTCCATTGATGAAACCATGAAATGTTTTTGCATTAAAAGTGACTGAAACAATCAAAATAGTTGCCAATTAATTGTCTGTCAATTGACTTGATTAATTGTTTCAGCTGTACTTGTATAAACTGTTGGGTAATTTCATTTTAGAAAAAAACATCTTATTTTATGAGCACTTCATGAGTTTTTTATGCAAACATTTAATTTGTAAAGTAACTAAAGCTGTCAAATAAATAAAGCTGTTAAAAAAAGTACAATATATTTAAAGTATAAAGCAGCATGAAAACAAAATAAAGAACCTTGAATTTCTACTTAAGTACACAACTGCTTATTTCTAATTTTTCAGCCGCAGTGTTGATTTTCATAAAATGTCTTTCTACAGTTCTTTCCAATTTTAGTCAACAGTTTTCCATGATTTAACTCCTAGACATAATATAAAATATATAGATAGAAAATTAAAAATACAGTTGATTTTCACCTTTGTGTTTTTCTTTGACAGATTATAGCTAATAATCACACATATTATCATACATATCATGTTTATAGTTTAGCATTGTACAAGAATATGGAGGAAGAAAATATATAAATGACTCCATGAATAAATATGTATGCCATTAAATGTACCAAAATAATATTAAAAAATAAATGTAGGCATTAATGAATTGAAAAATGTGACATAAACGGATATTTCTGTTCTGTTATTTCCTTCTATATTTATTTACCTTTGTATTAATTCCCCTATTTAATTTATCTATATATTGTCATTAACTTTTAAATTATTTACTTATTTTTGCATTTATTTATTTTTATTTTTATTTATTTTTTATTTAATAATGAATACATTTATGTATCTATTTTTTAAAATTGTAATCAATTTTCCATTTTATTTATTTATTCAATTTAATTATTTATGTATTTATTTATTTATGCATGGTTTTCCGATTGCATTTCCCCCTTATTTATTTCCCCAAACTTATTTTGTTCTGTATTCTTTTCTTTATACATTTTTGCTTCGTTATACAAATGAGGGGGGTGTTATGAATAAAGAAGCAAATTATAACAGAAATATCAACTTATGTCACATTTTATCAATTAATTATATTATTATACATACATTTATTTTTTATGTTATTTTTTGGTACATTTAATGGTTTATTTATTTATCGAGTCATTCATTTATTTATATTTGATTTAGGCAGGTTGTAAGAAGGGATGAACAGTAAATCCTACCTGAGATGAGCAGGATGAAAGCCATAAACACACATCCAGCTGCTGCCAACTGCATGGCTGCTGTCGTCCTTCAATTCCTAATCAGAAAAAAGAAGAAAAAAAAAGGTTTAATATCAGTATTTGTATCTGCTTTTTAAATTAAGACCAGAAATAAAACTGTTAAAATGTAACTCACCTGTGAAAACCGACGGCAGTGTTTCAACAAAGTGAGGCTGAAGAGGACGGACAGCACATAGCTCTGACTTTAAGACGTCTCTTCCTTCCTCTTTCAGTGATTAACTGATTTATTTAATCTCAAGTTTTTACACGGAAACTCCTGATTCCATCTAATGCCAGTCATTACTTTTATCTTTTCATTACTAAAGTATAAATGTGTGTGTGTGTGTGTGTGTGTGTGTGTGTGTGGTGTCAGAGTTATCAGAGCTCAGCGACGTGAGATTGCAGCGTTAAAGTGTTATCTGCTCTGTTGGTTTGTGGTGCAGAAAGAAAGAGGACGCAGCTGTAAATGAAACCTCACACTGATCTCCACCTAACTTTCTCACACATTTTTTATCCTTAAAGGGAGATTTGTCAAGTATTTAATACTCTTATCAACATAAAAGTGGACAAATATGCTGCTTTATGCAAATGTATGTATATATTTATTATTGGAAATCACTTAACAACACAAAACAATGACAAATATTGTCCAGAAACCTTCACAGGTACTGCATTTAGCATAAAACAATATGCTCAAATCATAACATGGCAAACTGCAGCCCAACAGGCAACAACAGCTCTCAGTGTGTCAGTGTGCTGACTTGACTATGACTTGCCCCAAAACTGCATATGATTATCATAAAGTGGGCATGTCTGTAAAGGGGAGACTCGTGGGTACCCATACAACCCATTTTCATTCACATATCTGGAGGTCAGAGGTCAAGGGACCCCTTTGAAAATGGCCATGCCAGTTTTTCCTCAC
>CAKAKR010042567.1:0-13859 GCA_916700685.1 Adelosebastes latens | reverse complement strand
TAGCGACGGTCTGTTATACATAGCTACGGTCTGCTATACATAGCAACGGTCTGCTATACGTAGCGACGGTCTGTTATACGTAGCGACGGTCTGTTATACGTAGCGACGGTCTGTTATACATAGCGACGGTCTGCTATACATAGCGACGGTCTGCTATACATAGCGACGGTCTGTTATACATAGCGACGGTCTGCTATACATAGCGACGGTCTGCTATACATAGCGACGGTCTGTTATACGTAGCGACGGTCTGCTATACGTAGCAACGGTCTGCTATACGTAGCAACGGTCTGTTATACGTAGCAACGGTCTGTTATACGTAGCAACGGTCTGTTATACATAGCAACGGTCTGCTATTTAGAAATAACAGACCATAGAACGCCGTGATTGACCAATCAGAATCGAGTATTCAACACAGCCGTGTAATTGAACCCTTTAACCCTTTAAGAGAAACGTAATCCTTCAACTGAAGTTAAAATCACCAAAATTGGAGTTCTGAGGTTTTCAGACAGCATCAGTTTCTGCCCTCTACTGAGGAGACGGCTGTTTCAGACACCTCTTACATGGAAAAGTGACAGAAACTTAACATATTTATCATGGATTTGTTTTGTATTTGTGTATTTTGAACCTCACAACACTTTTATATTTTCTGTTTACGCGTTGTCGTCTGCTTCTCGGCAGTAACACAGTAATGAGGTCTTCTGCTCTCTTTTCTACGACATCTTATGAACATGTGGACTGTTGGATTGTTTTTACTGTCGGCGGCGGTCGTAGAGGTCTAATGCAAACTTCTCTTCTTAGAGCAAACATCAGTGTGACAGTGTTTCCTGTATTCGCTGTGTACAGCCGGACTTTGAGGAATGACTGTTTATTGTTTACATTTGATAAAGACGTGAACATTTTGACTGAATGTCGTCTCACACACTGTATTCTGCACCACCACTACCTTGTAAATAACAATGCATTGTTGGTTTTTAGGACAGCTAGATAGTGTAAAGTGAGCTTTTACCTTTAAATGACTTGAGATTTTAATAAGGGCTTTTTAACAGGATCTTTTTCAAACGATGTTTTACCTCAAGCGTTTTGTACTTTACTTTTTTGACAATCGATGATGTCTACGGAGTTGTACTTTGTATTAATTTGTTATACTAGCCCAGTAAAAAAATAAAATAAATTTGAATAGTATTTAAAAACATGGGTTATCGCCTTCTATTTTAAACAATCTATTTGTTATAAATAGAATATTTGCCCTTAATAATACTGCCATGTTTATGAGTAGCCACACACACTTCTAATGTGCTTGGTCATTAAGAAGAGAGGATCTACAGTCGCAGCTGGATTTAGTTTTACCGTTTAGTGGAGCTCCATTAATCCACCGATAATCAGAGCCGCAGCCAGGAACTTAGAAATACTGAGGTCACGAGTCCAAATCCCCCTAATGTACCTCCCACCCCAGGAAACTCTGACCAGGCACCAAAATGACTTAGGACTTTTCATATTTTATATCTAAATTTAAATATTCCAAGTCTAAAAATACTGGAATCACCCAAAATATCCAGCATGTGTACGCAGCAGCAGCAGCAGCAGTAACAGTAGCAGCAGCAGCAGCAGCAGCAGCAGCAGCAGCAGCAGCAGCAGCAGCAGCAGCAGCAGCAGCAGCGGTCCAGGCTGTTTGCAGACGCCTGGAAGCGTCCCGAGTAAATCAAAATAAGAAGAAAAGAGAAAATACAGGCAGAGGGCTGCAGAGTCTCTGCAGAAACAGACACCTCCACACACTTCTACTGGGGCATAAGAGATGATTGAGAGGGATCATTTCTGTATCAGTCTAGCTCAGGGGTCAGGGGTCAGGGGTCAGCAACCTTTACTATCAAAAGATTTATATTTTTGATATATTTTGGTCTCGTGACTTTATTCTCATAATACTACGACTTTTTTTCTCTTAAACTTCTGACTTTATTTTCATAATATTATGACTTTATTCTCGTAATATTATGACTTTATTCTCTAAATCTCAGATGTGTTTTTTTCCTCAATGTGGCCCTAATACTCCGTCGTACCGTCGTACCATAGACCTACAACAATGATAAATAAAATGAAAAATGTAAACAAAGAACAGTTATTCATTTCCATGTTTATAACTCCACAGGGAGCCGCTGGAGAGGAGCTGAAGAGACACAGGTTGCTGACCTCTGACCTCTGACCTCTGGTCTATACTATGTGTTTTAGTTAATTCTTGCATATTATACCTTTAACATTCATTCTTGACCGTGGCAACAGTAAAACCTACACAAGGTCCACTTACTAGATTTCCTTCAGAGCTTTCAGCTATGAAACAAATCTAATGAACTCAGAGTCCTCAATACTACAGACCTGCAGTTACCTATCAAAATAAAAGACCTCAGATGATAAAAATCATGCTGTTGTTTTGAAAAAGGGAACCGGAAGCCATGCAGTTATCTAATAAAAAATAAAATACAACGGTTGATTATAATCATGCTTTTGTTTTGTAAAGCCCGACCGGAAACTTGGAGTTCCTTGCCGGGAATTGGTGGAGCCGAGCCGGAAGTAGCTAACAGCTAGCAGCTAACAGCCGGAAGTAGCTAACAGCTAGCAGCTAGCAGCAGTGTGCTCTGTGATGCTCTGAGTTTAAACTACATCTTCTGTTTAAAGAGTTGACTTTGTCTCGCTGCTGAAGACTTTAGGACAGGTTGAGTCTCCAGGTGAACTTGGTAAGAAGACATCTGTCTCTCTGAACAATGTGTTTATTTGTGTTTTCACTCATTAGCTCCAGCTAGCAGCTAGCATCAGCTAACACTCTGAACTCTGATTTACAGTTATTAACTAACTAAACCATCACAGAATCACAGAATCACACTGAGCTGCTGTGTTCTGTTTGTTTTCAGATCACTGTGTGTGTGTGTGTGCGTGCGTGTGTGTGTGAGTGAGTGTGTGAGTGTGTGTGTGTGTGTGTGTGTGTGACCTGGGCTGTAGTCCTCAGTCTCTCTGGCTGTAGGTGATACTGGTTCCGTGGCTGGTTCTGGTTCTGGTTCCGTGGCTGGTTCTGGTTCTGGTTCCGGTTCCGTGCCAGTCCTCTCTGTAGATGAAGATGTCCCTGGCCCAGCGGGTGCTCCTCTCCTGGATCTTCTCCCTGATCTTCCTCATCATGCTGGTCCTCAAGCTCGACGCTAAGATCCACTGGAACTGGTTCCTCATCTTCCTCCCCGTCTGGACCTTCGACACCATCCTCATCCTCATGCTGATAGTGAAGATGGCGGGGCGCTGCAAGCCGGACTTTGACCCCCGGGACGGCGAGCAGAGCCTGAAGAGGAGGCTGTGGTACCTGACGGCCATGCTGCTGAAGCTGGCCTTCTGTGTGACGCTGTGCTCCCGCCTGGAGAGCCTCACGGAGATGTGGGTCAGCGTGGTGTGTGTCCCTCTGTGGGTGCTGCTGGGTGGGGCGCTGGTGGAGCTGGGCCACAGTGTGTTCCACTACAGGAGGGAATGAGCCAGAGGACTCTGCGGGACACGTAACACGGGGGACAAAAACTTAAAACATCTCCATCGCTTGGGATGCACCAATCTGATTCACTGGATCGGTATCCGGGCCGATACTGACCTTAAGTGGACCTGGTGTCGGTCAGACGTGACGCATCCACATTAAATACACTTTCTTTGTCAATGTCGTTATAAAATTCACTGTGTGTGCTATAAGTTACAGTTAAATCACAGTGAGTTCTACACGGTGTGGTTTGCAGGTTTATGGGAGAAAAAGAGAACGAGTATCGGATCAGGAAGTGGTATTTGAATTTGTGTCATTCTGTGACATCATTGGATCCTTGTTCAAAAGGAAGATTGTACGTACACCAGTCCACACAGTTTGGCATCTTTAGAATAATACCAGCCTTCACATTGTTTTGGCGTTCACATTACTGCCTTCTGGCTCGTCTTCAGGCTGCAGGATTTCATGAAATGGTGAACTGGGCTAGAGGGTACTAGACCTGCACTGCATCAGAATCAGCTTCACTAAATGTTGGTCTTCAATTCCCTTTCTAGGGAGAGATCACACATACAGTATGTACACACAGATACAGTGACGTCTAATGAGGGATCCTTGTGACGCTGAAACTAGTCGTGTATTGACGGTATGAAATGATCTAATCTGCACTGAGCCATAATATACCTGTTTCTGAAATCACTGTTGAAACGTATACGTCACTATCTGATCATTTCTCTAAAGCAGTTAGAAACATCACAACTTCCATATGTGATGATACACACATTACAATTATCTGTCAGTACTAGGGATGCACCGATACCAATACCAGTATCAGGTATCGGGTCCGATACTGTGCTCATGTACTCGTACTCGGAAAACGGCTCCGATACAACGGCACCGATACCACTTTACGGCAGCGTGACGTTAACCTCTCGTCACCATCTCACGGGTCCTATCGCACACGCTCACGCTTCACCTCCCCGATGGTGCGGGCGAGACGGGCCGGTGGTGCGCCCGACCCCGCTGGGCTGGGATCCCACCTCAGCCGGCGCGCGCCGGCCCTCACTTTCATTGCACCACGGGGTTTTGCTTGCACCCTCTGACTCGTGCGTGCGTTAGACTCCTTAGTCCGTGTTTCAAGACGGGTCGAGCGGGTTGCAGACATCGCCACAGACCCCTGGCGCCTTTTACGTGGGCCGAACCCCGATCTGGGGGCACGACGCGGTTGGGGCGCACTAAAAACAGTCCGCCCTGGTCGACAGTGGCACCGGGCCCCGTCCCTCCCCGGCGAGGAGAGAGGGCGCAGCAAGCACTTTGTCCACGGCCCCGGGAGGCACCTCCGCCCCGAGCCTTTCCAAGCCGACCTAGAGCCGGTGGCGGAGCACCGCCTCGTATGTGGGACTCCCCAGCCTGCCGTGTGTCGCTCACACCCTCCAGCTGGCTGTTAACGAGGGTCTTTTGGCACAGAGAAGTACTCGTATCGGTACTCGGTATCGGAGAGTCCCCAAATGTAAGTACTTGTACTCAGTCTGAAAAAAAGTGGTATCGGTGCATCCCTAGTCAGAACCCATCCCAGGATGACCTCTGCCACTGACGCGGTTTGAATGTAAATCCTTAACTTCCTCTATCTATATATATACCTACTGTTGTGGCACCAAAGTTCCCGGCAGTCGATCCACCGCCGCCATCACCATCTCTGGACCCGAGCCGCTTTAGTAGCTAAAAAGACAAATACTGAAACTGTGATGATATGAAATGCAGGAGAGAAATTAACACTAAGTCAATATTTTTGAACCATTTATTGAGAGGTTCTCATCAGAGTATAAATCACACTACCAAGTCTTATCTTAGGAAATAAAATGTATTTACAACAAATTTTTCACATACATTGGTTTCAAATAAAAACAGACAGTAAATGATATAAATAAGTTCTATGGAAAATAAAACTTGTCTTACAAAAAATATATGCAATTTCTGTATACATTTTCTCACATTGGTGCTAATAACATCTATACTGTACAGTTTTGGTACATACAGTATCATTTACAGCCCTGTGAGTCAAACAACGTCCAGTCTGAAAACAACTAACTCGCTCCGATTGTGGAGTGTTAAAAACAACGAACCCCGTCGACTAAAGCAACACGAGGAGTTCAGCAGGAGCTCGGTGACCTGCTGCGATGTCCCAAACAGTGAACGTAGGTAATTCCTATAGCAGGGAGTAAGGATGGTTGTTTTCAGATTGGCTAGTCCAGTACCTAAAATAGGTGCTTTAAGAGCGAAGCTAAGTAGTGCACAGGCACTGACACATGGGTCACATAACATTTTATATAGAGCCTACATACATTCGCTAACAAACGTGAAGTGAGCTACTTAGCTTACATTCTTAGGCACTGATAAAATACTTGGAGAGTGCATCCTCTTTTCACTACGTCACTGGAGTAAGGTGGCTGTGTCGGTAAAGAAATGGAATGCACCCCGCTCATCGATTACAGATTAGAAAGACCAGCTGATGTCTGAAGGAAGGATGCATTTTCAAATACTTTAACAAAGCCTCGGCGTAAGTTGTACAGTAAAAAAAAGAAGACTAGACATCTAGACATTCATGTTAAGAAGTCTTTCTGTGTTTGGGGGGTGTGTGTTTTAAGGGGCTGTTTTAACGAGTGCTGCTGTGGCCGAGTGTCTTGTAGGGGGGGGGCAGGTTTTCCCTGCACCGTGTCCTTTACTTTGAGACCTTTAGAGGAAACAAGTGTCCGACTGTCAGGTCCGGGCTTAGAGGAAGAGCCTCGAGAGTCACTGTGATGGTGGGTCTTAGGCCGACTGTCTGTGAAGGAAAGGGCCAGAGTCTGGTGAGCCTCCATCGGCTTAAAGAGGTCAAAGGTGAAGAAAGTCCGTGGTGGTTTGTGTTCTGGTGGCGCCGGACCAGAGGCAGACTTCTTCCTCTCCTCTTTACTGTTGACGTCTTTATCCTTCTTTCCATCTTTCTTAATCTGAATGTTAGCAGGTTTGGGAGCGCCCGTCTTCCCGTCTTCTCTCCCCGACTTCGCCTGGACGCCCTGCGTACTCGGCGTGTGGCCCTCTTTGCCCTCCCTGTGCCCGCTCTTCTCCTTCTTCCCGTGTGAAGACTTGTGTTTATGTGAGCAGGCGTCTCGAGCCTCGTCTCTGTCTGGCCGTGAGTGAGATGCTCCCTGTGTGCCTCCCCTGTCCTTCTCGTGCTCCTTCTCTCTCTTGACGTGGGCTTGTGTTGTCTTTGAGTCCCACTTCTCGTCTCTCTGTGCAGGCAGGGAAGTCTGGGAGGCTTTACTGCCCTCTCTCGTCCGCTCCTCTTCCTCTTTTTTCCTCATCTGCGGCAACGGCTGCGTCGATGTACCCCCCTCTCTTCCTCCCTCTCTTCCTCCCTCGGCCTTCACCTTCTCCTGCTCTCTCACCCGGTCCTTCTCTCTATCCCTGTCTTTCACCCTATCCTTTTTATCCCTTTCCTTCTCTTTACTCCTATCCTTGTCCTTCTTCTCCTTCTCTTTAATCCTCTCCTTTTCATCTTTCTCTCTTTTTCCTTTCTCTTTTTCCTTTTTGATTTGTGGTGTGTTGTAAGTGCTCATTAAACTATCTTTAGTTTTCTCTTTTAGACTTTGACCTGGACCAGTGGTCTTCTGCTGCCTCTCTTCCTCCACATCGTTCTCCTTCTTTATCTGCTGTAGTGACTTTAAGGATGAACTGTCCACTCCTCCTTCCTCATGGCCCTTCTGCAGCGTCTGACATGTGTCTGCACCTCCATCTCCCCCTCCTTTACCTTCCTCCTTCTCATCTTCCTCAGCTTTAGTCTCCATTAGTGTGTGAGTGAGTACGCCTTCGTCTCTCTCCTTCTTGATGAAAGGTAGAGGCTGTGTTGTCGACAGCCCCTTCATCTCGGCTCTGTTCTCTCGCTCTTCCTCCTTGAAAATCTGTGTCGGAGTTTGAGTTTGTGAGAGCGGCCCCTCCCCTCCCTCGGTGTCCTCATCCTCCAGCTTCCTCATCGTCTGTACAGCAGGCTCACACTCCTTCCTCTCAACCTCCTCATCTTCCTCCTCTTCTTCTTTGATATAAAGTGTTACTTCTCTAGGTGCGCACTTCTCCTCCTCCGTCACCCCTTCCTCCTGCTTCTCTTCGTGTTGGTGATACTGTTTGAGTCGGATGTGCCAGGCCAGACTGCAGACAGCAGACACCGTTTTGAACTGGTGGACGACTCCTCTGGGAATGAAGTAGATGTCATCGTGGTAGAGTTGGATGCGGGCGTATCGGATCCCCTCCCTCCTTAGCTGGTTCAGCTTGGCGTCATCAATCCACTGAACACACTGTGGAGGCAACGACAGCAACACACGACATTCAGTAATCAGTTTTCTTCATCAATCCCTCAATAAAATGAGCAGATGTTTTCATTACTGTAAGGTAAAAAGAGAAGAACCGAGTCTCGTCATGTATTGCTCAGGCTAACAGTATTATAAGGAGGAATTCCTCTAATCTAATTAGATTACCAGGAGTCAACGTGGCATGTTAGAGGTCAAAGAGAGACTCTGGGTTTTCTGCAAACACAATCTATTCACACCATTGTATCATACTAGGCACGATTAATAACTGGGACCCACCTGAGACAGCGGAGGTTCATGGAGGTCCAGCTGCAGCCTCATGACCACCTCTGGGAAATCTCCAGCATGGAAACACACGACATCTTTGGTGATCCGACCAGGAGCGTCACTTCTGCAACGCAATACGCAGAGTTCTGTTGACTGATCTCAGGTTGTATTCTATACAAAAGGTGTGTGTGTGTGTGTGTGTGTGTGTGTGTACTGTTCGTGATAAGGTAAAAAGACGTCACTGAGTACTCACTCCTCTCCGCAGCGCACGGCCTTCAGCACACCTACAGCAGCAGTAGTTTGTCTCTCGAACCCCTGACCGATGTGGTCAGCGTGGGCTCTCGTCCGGTCCTCAAACAGCATCTCTCTGGGCTCACTGGCTCTGGGTAGATACTGCAGGTTCTTTATCTCATTGGTGGACCTGAAGTACATTTATTCACAACAGTCAGGATGTGTTCAGAGCATGGTTAAGTACCTGTACGTGACATGTGGAGTTGAGAGATAAGCTGAAGGTATTTCGCTCGTTCTGCTACGTCAGCTTTCCTTCAAACTACTTCTTTTGAAGATGAGGATGCCGGTGAGACGATAACGGCTGTGCACCGGCAAACATTTACACACTCAATATGTGGACCCACCTTTTCCTTTTGAAGGGTGATTTTGGCATGTCTGCCATCGGGATCATCTGTTCTCCCGGTCTGACCCACATTATGGGGCCGTCGTCGCTCTCGGTGGGGCTCTGCAGCCGCAGACTGGAGAGCGTTCCCCAGGGCAGAGTCCGCTGCAGAAACACAGGGTGAGAAACTCTGAGTTACATAACGAGCCGTAGCCATACACGGGGACAAGAAAGACAGATGTTCACACGTCTACCGTCTGTAAGGGCGTGTACACATGTAGACATAACAAACACACTGACCTCCAGGAAGGGAGATTCCTCCAACATGCTGATGAACTCGGGGAAGTAGTCTCCAACCTCTTCGTCCACAGCACCGACCAGACTGACCTGCCGCATGGCCCCGGCACGGTACGTTCCCTGGGAATACGTCCGCTTCACCTGCAGGACGGACCACAGAGAAGACAGATCAGACCCTCACCCAGCAGCGGTCCAGATATCCCGCTCTGACAGCGCTAAACCTGTAAAACATGTACTTTACTGCCAGCTGAGACGTTTTCAACATCTTTTATAGAACATGTCTGTCTAACAACTGAGATCAGCACCGTCAGTGTGTCCTTAACAGAAATGGTTTGACCTTTCCAGTGCACCTGCCTTTAATAGAGCACTCAATGAGGGTACCATCAGCATCTGCTTGGTAGTTAACGGGACCTTAAATACAACGATTTAGGTCTCTGGCGGAACTCCAAGACACTCAACAGTCACCAGAAGAAGCAAACGTCAACACACAACAAATAAAAGACGAGCTGTTGTTACTCTGATGGATAAAGGACCGACTGACGACACAATCAGACCTCCGGTTGACAGAGTCCCTCATCAGACATCAGGGGAAGGCTCTTCTGAATAGAAGTCAACATTACAGCGTCCACTTCAACAGTGTGAGAGAAGCTTTCATGAAGCAGGACTGAAGCCTCAGAACAACCTATAAACATGTATTATGTGTCAGAATCAGGCTGATCCAGCTCTAATCATTGTGAAGCTGTAGTGTTTTCTTACTACAAGATGAAGATATCAAATGAACTGAATCCTTCACAGCTTCATTCAGAACGTTGACATTGTTTTAAATCTGCTATTTCTGCAGAGGGGCAGATAAAGATCAGGCTACACGAATATCATTTAATATCATAATATTATACTGTTTGTAGAATTAGATTCCAGCGGTGGCTGTGTAGTAGTGATGGAGGTGTCAGTCGGGGAGGTTCAGGGACGCAAGATGGTAAAGGTGTTAATGATAATGTGTCCACCACCTGCATACTCCAGTTATACTGTATTAAATAAGACATAACTTTATTCATCCCGATGGATGAGGAGTGCAAAAGATGATAAGTTTACATAGTAAATAAAATGAGAGGCTTTATATCTATATATCTATATATATATATACACACTTATACAATAAATATAAACAGTCTATGTGATACATGTTGCACACAGAAAGCTCAGGTCATCTTATTGGTCTACCAGCTCACTTTATACAGTTTAATGTGCCTCCATCAGGACGGAGGTTTTACCTCCCTGGAGGAGGCACTAAAGACTAGATGACGTATTGTTTCCCATCATTTATTGGCTTTTTAAAGGAGCAGTGTGAAGGATCTGGCGGGATCTAGCGGTGAGGTGAGGAGAACCAGCTAAAGCCTCTCCTGTGCCGAGCGTGTTGGAGAGCTACGGTGTTACAGGTGTGAACACACTCAAGACGCATTGAGATCGGATCTTTCAGACCACATTCAGAGGTGGTCTGAGCCTCATATGACCTCTTTCTTTCAGCAGTGTGTAGTGAATGTGTCCTGGACCACATTAAGGACCGCCTACTCATCTGATGTCTAGCTGGGATCCGCGCCGTCTCACTGCACCTTTCAGGTGAATAAAACGGCAGACGTGAGCACTGGTCTGCCTCACAGCATGAAGACGGCCTCTGTGCTCTACTGCATCCTGTCGGTACAACTGTATTTTATTAAAATATATCTTGTTTATAGGCTACATATCTACAGACTATCAGACTGGGAACAAGAAGTGCATTATTATCATCCTGTTGATAATGTGATGTGTGGCTGTTTTTGTTCCGCTGCGTTGCGCGGAGCTGACACCCGCCCGCCTGTTCTCTGTCCTCCCCGGCTCTCTGAAGCGCTGTACCCCTACAGGCTGTTGTCTGGCAAAAGCAGCGGTGCCGGCGGCGTGGAGATCCCCGGAGACCGCCGGTACAATAACCTTTTATTTTGATGTTAATAAAATGTACCAGAACTCAGGAATATGTAGAATATTACTACAGACATTCATGTAATATTACGTCACAACGTCTGCTGTATCAGCCGTGTGTTTACTACGTGTTTATTAGCATATAGAGCGGGGAAGTGAGATCAGATCACAAGTGGTCACTGGAGACGCATTCTAATGCCAGGTGTGAACAGACGTACTTAGAGCTGTCCATGTGTGATCCGATCACTGAGGACGCATGTTAATACCAGGTGTGAACAGGGCCTGTGATTCTCAAAGGGAGAGAGACCCCGCGGGCTCTGTGACACGCCGTCCACACGACCAGAACACTGTGAGCAAACTGAGCTGTGTTATTATAAAGTGTGTTATATTTCAGGCTCTTGAGACAAGATATGCAATAAAATACATGTCAGGGCTCTAGACTGCGACCAAAATGATCGCATATGCGACCTTTTTTTGGGAGTGTGCGAGTAAAATTTGTACCTAGTCGCATTGTGCGAGTGCATGATCATTACTATTTTGGTAACAAGGTAAGAGCGTTGGATATTGCAGATGAAAACAGTCCTTTCTGTTCCTCACTGGTGCAGCCTCTCTCTCCCCTCCTGTGCTCTCCTCTGGGTCTGAAATTAGCACCCGCCACCCGCCAAATGCACGTTTTGTGTAGCGCGCCGTCATTATTAAACCTCTGGGACATCATAAACACACACACACGCATACACACTGTATGTGCCTGATCGTCCCACATGTACACACACACACACACACACACACACAACATTTACCGCCGGCCTCTGATCTCAGGACAGCTGCAGCGGGGAATTATTCACAAGTCAATGAGATAAACTTTCTAGTATCAACATTACCAGTTATCTAACGTTAGACTGTTGGATGTTAACGGTAACGTTACAGTTATCTAACGTTAGACTGTTGGATGTTAACGGTAACGTTACAGTTAACGCTCACTAATGAGTCAGCAGCCGACGTTTGTATTCACAGTGAGTGAGCTGATGATAACGTTACGTTAACGAGGAGTCAAAACTCCTCCACAGCTCAAATCATGTTACTGATGTTAACCACTTATTTACCTACTTACTCCTCTCTTCGTCCCCTTTGGGTAACAAGGCTGCTTTGAATGAGTTTAGTCTGTACCAACATGCTGCGTCTCTCCTCATCACAGGAGCATCTTGTCCAGCAGCTCCTCCAGCTTTAGGAGCAGCTAGCAGGGCCGGTCCTAACGTTTTGGGGGCCCAATGCAAAATCTTGTTTTCCGACAAAATTCTATTTTTTTTCCACAGCAATATAAAATAGATAATAGAGAGGGAATAATGACCTGATTATAAATGTTATATTTAAATAATCACAATTAATAATTATGTTTTTATGCAAATAACCACTACAGATGGCAATAACAAACTACAGTACAGTACTGTGTAGGCTACAGTACTCTCCCACCCCCCAAAAACAGGGCTCCCCGGAAGCTAGGGTGTCATTTGAACACTGTAATTTACCATGTATAGAATGTTTTTCATGTTAATTATATCGAACATTGAATTACATCAGATCTAAAATGTTATTCCTTCATTTAGCGCATTGATTTTAAAAGTGACAGATACAATTTCTGAGTGGCAGACAAAAAAAATACTAACCTGCCACAGTGGCAGGCAGTGAAAAAAGTTAATTTCAGACCCTGCTCACGCGCAAGTTTCGCTGTTTCCCAAAATGAAGCAGCACAGAGACTGGCTGACAGACAGGTGAAGAAAAAGAAGTACCACTTTCAGCCACAATGGCTAACGCAGTACCCGTGGTTACGGTACGAGGGGAACACTGTGCTGTGTGTTTATTGTAGGCAAAGTGGTCCGTCCGTTGCAGGCAACTCTAAACTTGTTAGAAACTTGACCAAATCATGTGCTTGTGCGACCAACTGAGAAAGTTGGTAGCACCAGTGCTACCAGTGGAAAAGTTAGTCTAGAGCCCTGATCCTGTATTCTTTACTTCCACATGAAAGCGTAGTGGCAGTAGAAACTCTCTTGATTCGGACACATCACGTCAGTCTGGCAGCGAACACAGTCAGGAAACAGTCAGTCACAACTCGACGGGCACCGAACGCTGCTGCTGCTGAACCATCTCAGCACCGTCCGGATCATCTAGAGACGTTAAACCCAAACTGGCGAAATTAAGAAAATATGATGACAGTTGCATCGAGTTTGGTTTTATTGAGAACAGCAACAGGATGAAACGCACCATCTGCCTTATGTTGGTAGCGGAGGAAGTAATGATGCCAGACGAGCTGAAGCTATATCTGATTACAGAGCAGTCGAGGTATCAGTAGGATCCAGAGGGAGATACAGAGGGAGATCCAGAGGGAGATCCAGAGGGAGATCCAGAGGGAGATCCAGAGAGAGACCCAGAGAGAGATCCAGAGGGAGATCCAGAGGGAGATCCAGAGAGAGACCCAGAGAGAGATCCAGAGGGAGATCCAGAGGGAGATCCAGAGGGAGATCCAGAGAGAGATCCAGAGAGAGATCCAGAGAGAGATCCAGAGGGAGATCCAGAGGGAGATCCAGAGAGAGACCCAGAGAGAGATCCAGAGGGAGATCCAGAGGGAGATCCAGAGGGTTGATCCAGAGAGAGATCCAGAGAGAGATCCAGAGGGAGATCCAGAGGGTTGATCCAGAGAGAGATCCAGAGGGTTGATCCAGAGAGAGATTCAGAGAGAGATCCAGAGAGATCCAGAGAGAGACCCAGAGGGAGATCCAGAGAGAGACCCAGAGGGAGATCCAGAGAGATACCCAGAGGGAGATCCAGAGGGAGATCCAGAGAGAGATCCAGAGGGAGATCCAGAGGGAGATCCAGAGGGTTGATCCAGAGAGAGATC
>CAKAKR010042566.1:22689-57659 GCA_916700685.1 Adelosebastes latens | reverse complement strand
TGGGAGCTCAAAAAATTGATAAAGTTTGGGGTTTAAATCAACACTTCCTGCTTTCATTTCGAAATAAAAGCCCTAAAGCGGGTTTTCTTTGCACAGAATTCCTTCATTTGTTAACACGAGGCTTTTATTCTGAAATATGTGCCGGACAGTGATGTGGAACAAGCAGTGACTTGGAAAGCATCATAAATGAATACAGTACGGAGTTTTAATTGTGGATTATTACTATTATTTACTAATTACCACACGTTTCTGAACCTTTCTCTGTCTAAAATTAATATAAATTATATTTATCATGAAGTTAAATGGCCATTAAAAGGCAAACTCTATGTAGAAAGAAAGGGCTGTCAGCAGCAGCAGAAACACAGCTGACAGGTAGCAGACAGGCTCCCGGGACGCAGCTAACTCGCGTCTAGTGTGAACACCCTAGGTGTGCATCACGCAGCCACGACGCGACGCTGCCGTCACGCGAGCCTCATGCGTGCTGTGTGTCCACGGCTTAAGGCTAGCTGGTTAGCATGCTCATTTCAGTAGATATCTCTGCAACACAATACATAGACATCTTTGACTTAACGTCAACACTTTAACCTCTTCACGTTCTGTTGATAATGTTTCTTTTGTTTTGTTTTTTAAACATTTTAAACAAAAATTCTGGCCAGATCTTACAAATTGCACCTTAAAGTGAAATAAAAATACATTTATTTTTGTAACACATATTTTTTCTGGATAAAAGCAATGTTTCTTCTGAAGTATAACGTAAATATGGCTTTTTTTTCCTAAATAACATATATCATATAAAAACAACAAAAAAATCATATAATCTGCAGGTCAGTGTTGTTGAACTAGATGAGATTTGCTCATCTGTGTGACACCAGCACGACAGTTTTTTGGGGCATGGATCCCCTTTGCTGACTTGTTTTCCTATACAGCACGTCTGGCTTTGTTGAATATTTATTACCAGTTATCAGGTAAATCCAGGGTGATAGGCTACTGATAATACTGGTAATATTATCAGTAGCCTATTGCCCTGGATTTGTCTGTTTAGTGGCTACAGTTTCATTGAAAATGTTCAGAAAAGAGGCCAAAAAATCGTAATGATATAGTAATTTCAACAAATATACACTGGGAAAATATTCGATTTATCATACTGACAACAGTGTTAGATTCAATGAGTTTGTATTAAATGGCAGTACTACTACTACTAATGATGATAATAATAATCATAACAATCATAATAATAATAATAATTGAGAATGAAGTGCTCACCTCAAACTCTTCATTGATTTCAGGTATGCATCCTTGAGAATAGAGATTGTAGATAACCTTTTCCAAGGTGTTGACATATCTTCTGTTATCTGAATTCCTGGCATAATGGAAATGCATGTTCAGAAGCTCCAGGATTTGTGGGAAGGCTGCTTTGATATAACAGACTTTACTCTGTAACACATGAAGTACAAAAGGATCATTAGAAAGATTTCGGCGATTTGATGATTTCATTTTAAATGAGATGTAAATCAATCATCATGTTGAAAGGACAACCTGAGGAGGACTGGCACCAATAGAAAATAAATAATATGAGATGAAATAATGAAAAAGGGAAAGAGAAAAATAAATAAAAAGTCATTTTTATCAATGCAATTATTTGTATTTTAATTTAGTTGTTTTTCTCTCTTCTGTTTTCTATTTTTTTATCTTATTTGATTTAAATTAAATTTTATATACAATGGTTTTTGTGTTGATTGCATGTGTCCTTTAAAGGTCCCATATTGTAAAAAGTGAGATTTTCAGGTCTTTTATATTATAAAGCAGGTTTAAGTGATATATAAATACTGTTAAACTATCAAAACGCTCAATATACGGAGAAATACACAGCCCGTATTCAAAAATTGTGTGTTTGAAACAAGCCGTTAGGATTTCTGTCCATTTGTGATGTCACAAATATACAATATTTAGACCATTACACGGTTTTAAACATAAACATTCTAAATTTGTCCCAGTTTATTTCCTGTTGCAGTGTATGTGAATGTCATCAGCTGACAGGAAGTAAACATGGACCCAAACTGTTGCATAGCAATGCAATTGCAATTCCGTTGAAATGCACTAAAACGGAGCGTTTCAGACAGAGGGTGAATACAGGTATATTCAGGCAGACAGTATGAGGAAAATAAAGGGTTTTTTGAACATTACAGCATGTAAACATGTTCTAGTAGAAACACAAAATACAAGTATGAACCTGAAAATGAGCACGACATGGGACCTTTAAAAAAAAACAAAAAAAAAACAGCTCATTGCTGTCATATGTGCTCTGGTGATGGCTTTCATGTCAGCAGAATATTAGTTGTAGTATAAATCTTACCTGCTTCTATTTAGTCTGAAGATCAGCCTCCTTCTTTGATGCTCTGTCCTAAAATTCTACTCTTTGATGATGACTTGGGGAAATATTATTCATATTTGTCAAAATAGTCAACAGAATGTATTCTCTACGTTTCAGCCACTTGCTACATTATAACAAATCACTCTGGGTTTCCTGGAAATCCCAAATGGAATTTATTCCTTAGAAGTTCTACTGAAGTTGAATGAGACTGAGCCAAGACTAGACTACATTTAAGCCTTCACAAGTCCAGCTTCACCTCATATATCCAACCTGTATGACTTTCTCGCTCACTGTAGTGTGTGTTCCCATTCATGATTAGCCCTTTCTTCATACTCTGTGTCACTTGTCTGGCACCCACCAGCAGCCCAGCTCTGCTCCTCCACCATGATGACTTTCAGTCTCCCTCCTGCACAGTCTCTGCCAGAATCTGCTCCAGTCTTGGACCACACAGGCTGTGGAGTCTGCGCCAAAACTTCTTTCAGTCCAAATAATGATACTCTCATTCACGAATGATAAGACTTAATTATTCAGATATTGATATCACTGTTTATGCTCCATTTGCTCTGGACTTTGATTAAGTGGGAGATTAAAAAATTTGGCATTAAATATATATAGAGTCTCATTAATTTATTGACCAACTCCCAAGGATTGTCTCGGGTTTCCATTGGGGAACCTGGATGGTTGTTCATTAATGTGCAACTAATACTCTCAAATCAAAAACAGATAGTTTTGATGCATTTTTACACGTAACACAAGCGGCACGTCCAAATGGGATTAAAAACACAGATGACCGCTTTGATTATTACAAATAAATGACGACCACAGGTAAATGTATTCCAGTGTGATTTTGTCTATGCAACACATTTCCGAATGTATTTGCCCCATATCCAAAGCCACTCACCAAATCCAGATGTTCTATGAATGGATAGATTATAATACAGCCATGATCCAACTGATTGTCAATCTGTGGAGTAAACATCACAAAGTTAATTCACCAAGATATTTGATATTTAAAACTGTCAGTTCATTAGGTAATGTATATGTATATGTATATGTATATGTAACCAGGTCTGGCTTAATTTTCTACCTATAGGTACTGTCCGAGGCACTCCATACAATACATATCATGCTGACACAGGCATCATGATTTCCTCTGGCCTCCCTATTTGGAGTCGTATGACAGGGCGTGTTGATTGGGTGAACTCTCACCAGGCGATTAAGGTTCAGAAGATGATCCTTGGTTATCGAATGTCGGCATGGACCGGGGACGCCACCCAACGCTAGGCACAAGCACAGGAGGAACAACAAGCACAGATGCTGAGCCTGGAGAAACGAGAAAAATGGGATGTAAAGTTTTCAAGAAACCTACAAATGACTCAAAATAAGAGGTTGAAAAAACTAAATTGAGTCTAAAGCCAAAACCTGTAGTAGTGCTTTGAGCTAAATGCAAATAGCAAATTGAATCCCAACCATGTTGTTTTTTTCCTGCAGCTAAGCAAGAGTTTTTGTTTAATTCACAACATTAAGCACGTGTTTACTGTGACCGAAAAGTGACAACGAGGGGTCTGACAATCTGTCACTATGCTTCCCCTGGGTCAGATAATCAACAGTTACAATATTAATCCGTCCACTGTTACGCGGACGACACACAACTTTATATCCCGCTGACTGGTAGCAACACAAACTCTCTGATATAATGGACTGTCTCTCAGATATAAAAGGCTGGATGTCACAAAATTTCCTTCAGCTCAACGGCTCTAAATCTGAAGTCCTTCTATTTGGCCCCCCAAACCGTACTAATGAGTTAGCAAAGAATCATCTAGTAAGTTGGCAACCTGTCATCTAACATCACGCAGTCCGCCCGCAACCTGGTTGCTTTGATGCACAGATTACCAAAGTAATTCAATCATGCTTTCTCCAGCTAAGGAACATCTCTAAAGTCAAACATTTAATTTCCCAAACGGCCCAAAAAGTCATCCATGCATTCATCTCATCCCAATTGGACTACTGTAATTCCCTTTATCCGGAGCTCAGTCAAAAAGCCATATCCCATCTCCAACTTGTTCAGAAAGCGGTAGCCAGACTACTAACAAACTCTAAGAGACGAGACCATATCACACCCATCCTTGCAACACTTCACTGGCTCCCAGTCAGGTATCGAATTGATTTTAAAATTGTACTAATTACTTTTAAAGCCCTACACAGCATTGCCCCTGACTACATTTTAGAGTTACTTGAGCCCTACGAGCCCAGCCGCTGCCTGCGCTCCTCAGGTAGGACCCACCTCACTGTTACCACAGCCCGTCTTATTACAAAGGGAGACCAGGCGTTCTCTGTTAGAGCCCCACAGCTGTGGAACTCCCTTCCGGAGGAACTCAGGCTAGTAAACTCTGTTTCTTCTTTTAAATCACACCTCAAAACCTACCTTTACAGGAAGGCCTTTTTACACACTGTTTTATTAAGTCTTGTGTTCAACATTTTATTTTGGCCTATGTTTTTATGTTTTTATTCTGTATTGTTTTTATCTTGATGTTTGCACTATTTTAACTTATGTAAAGCACTTTGTAACTATGTTTGGAAAGGTGCTATACAAATAAAGTTTATTATTATTATTATTATTATTACTATGTGATGAGTCGGGATGAGAACGTGTCGTTGCGGGCCGACCGGCGGCAATTTGAAGTGGAATAAAGCCCATCCACAGCAGACAGCCCAAAACAGTCGTCAAACACGCCACGTCTGGTGGCTGAGGATCATGGGTAATGTAGTTTTCCGCAATCCAAAACAGACAAAAAAAAAACTTTATTTCTCGGAATCTAATTAGAATTAATTAACTGATGACCTTAACATTAACCCATCGTATTGTTGCGTTATCAAGGACACTTTTGTGACACGACGCAAAGACAATGATTCAAACGACATGCAAGCTATACGTGGGTTAGCAGTTTCCATAGCAACCAACAGTATACAATATTGCATTCCCAAGACATTCTGGCGAGACCTGAATATTCTTTGTAATGACGAACAAACTAAAGAACACATACATTCACTGAACGAAGATTATGAAAATAAAATGCACATTTCAAGCTAGAAATGTTATCAAAACACATTTTATTGCCTTAATTAATCTTAAAATATTGCATTTTCGCCTGACTATAAAATGAATACCATGTTGTTGCTTTTTCCCTCAAACAAATGTAGGCATCTCACTATTTTAGAGCCGTTATAATAAACTGATATGTTTTACGCTGTGGACCAATGTAGCTATATGACACATTTTGATGTGAGACTGGGTTGCAACATCAGCAGTTCTCATCAGCTGGTCACATCTATCCAATAGCACTGTGACACACCTACATTGTTAGCCTATCATCCTACTGCTGTCTCTTTTTAAATAAGATTCTCCCTCTGCCTTTAGTTTCGTTCATGCTGCTGTTACACCTGCCCCTCCACCTCCCCATCACTGCCCAGTCTTCACAGATTCATCAGCTTCATCAGCTTCATCAGCCTCATCAGCCTACCAGTCTCAGCAGAATCATCATCACCACCACCGGTGTCTGGACTCCATGGGGGATTTCTCTTGCGGCTGCTCAGGGCAGATGCCCCTACATTACAAATCTCCCCTTTAGAGTCTACGCGCCAAAGACAAGACTTTATCATCACATATCATCAGTTACAGTTATCTTTACTGGTTATCCACCAGTTTGTTCAAATTTCACCAAATTTGCTGTAGAGCATATTTAGATCTAGACAAGTTAAATCTTCAATTTGGATTAAAAATGCATATAAATGAGAATTTTGTAACATTACTTAATGTTAATTATTTACCTCCCACATGGTAGATTACTTGTAAAAATGTCCACTTGACACTTTTAAATTGTAATATTTTGACAAATGTATTAATTTAGGTATGATGAATGAACACTGTTATATAAATATTTCAACTCTATTGTTAGAATATTGTTTCTTTGGTCCGGTTTAAAACAAACAATATAAATGTACCGACAAAGTAATTCCACCATCTGCAATGCTGCTTTTCTCTGGATGAAAGCTAACACTAATGCACGCATGAAAAGTTCTTGGAGACATCCCATACTCCCACCAAACCCTCCACTCCACCCACCATCCAGTCACACACATAGACCGTATGAGTCATAGTACGTCATAAAAGTGATCACAGAAACGGTAGTTTGGCAAAAACAATGCACCGAAACCACAGGGAGGAATAAAAAGTCAGATGGGAACTATAAGTCAAACTGGGCAAAACGGATTGAAATAAAAGGATCTACTGAAGGAATGAAGTCAAAACATGTTCTTCTCAGTTGTCCTGATGATTACCAAGTGAACAGTATATTCAATCCCAGGCAGAGAATTGTCTTAGACATTCCTGACTCCCCAGTTCTGGCATCAGACAACAATTCAAATTCCTCCTCACCAAAATCTTCTGAGGGTTGTTCCCTCTGCTGTTCTTGTTCACTGCTCCGTTTGTCATGATGAACCATGGATCACTCTCTCTAACTCAAGTTCATTTCAATTTCACAAGTGGATCAGATAGGAAAAAAAAAATCTAATTTTATAGGGCTATTTTTTTGTTTTGCACTTAAAAATATTCCCGAACAAACACAGTATGAGCTGTAGAAAACAGGGATGTGTGTGATCCAGTTCTTACCTTGGCTATAAGTTCTAGCTTGTGTGTGTTCATCTGGCTGAGCTGGGAGAGAAGAGAAGAACAAAGTCCAGTGTCAGCGTCATTGGCCCAGAGGTGGGGTCTTTGACAAAGTGAAGTCTGTAGGATCCCACTCCAGATGCTTGGCAGAGCTTGAGACTGAAGACACCACGAAACTGTATACAGCTGTGTGTGACTTGAAAGGGCTATCGCTCAGCTCTGCTGCTTATAGCCACCTCCATCCATCCACAGAGACAGCATGAGAGGAGGGAGGGTAAGGGAGAACATATGACCGCCTCCCTGCTGGTCCTTCCTCTTGACCACCTCCTCCTGCTATAGCTCACTAAAGACACAACTGAACTTTGAAGCATGCTACAGCAAAACATGTTACAAGAAGCCCTGGTAGAGCTGGATTCCATTGCTATTACTAAGAATGACTGTGTAGAGACCAGTCAAGTCAGAACTGATACTAGAGCCATTTTTAAGATTTGTACCTCTTTTATCATCCAAGGTGCCTGAGGAGTTTATTTATTGTGAAGGGTTTTACATTTGGACCAGATTTTTCTGAAAAGCTCCAAAAAGCGTGACTTAGCATTTAACAGAGTAAATGTGTAGCAAATACAGATGTCTGACATCAGCCGAAGTCCATTGTTCAGTATAATAAACCCACATTCAGTGGATATGGTGTTGTCAAAGCACAGTTCTAATCCTCACACAACCAACTAATCATATGTGGTACACTCAAAAATTGTGCAACTACTTTTGTGTTAATTTAATTTAATTAGATGGAAAGTTATTTTCTTTTATTTCCAGGGTTAAAATATTGTCCCTAAGAATATACGTGACAATCACGTGATTTTATTTTTCATGTATTGTGGAAAAAACATGATGAATGTAAGCAGCACCCAGGTGGATTTTTTGTCACGGGAGGCGTTGCGCCCCGGGTTGTATCCGGTGGGACCTTCCGCCCACGCCTCAGATGCAATCTGGATGACGAACTGAGCGCTTCCGTGTCTTCATTGCTGCTGCACTTTATCTGTATTTTACAGATTCGTACTTTGTTGCTGTGGTACCACATTCTGGGACCCGTAACACATACTACCATCTTGATGATGTAAATGCTCACAAGTCGTGAACATGGGAATCGTTCCCATCTATACTATCCATTCCATATAACGTAAATACAGCATAAAGTCAACCAGAGTGCTCTCAGACGCTTGCTGATGTTACAGGTGGGCAGCCCCGAGCCCTGGTGGACTTAACAAGAGTGCACATCAGAGTCTTTGAGTGTGCAAGGGGGGGACATTGAAACTGGAACAAATAGCACTTCCTGTTTGCATCACCCATCCACCAACCAATCATCCGCAGAGCGAAAACTCAAAACATACTCATCCCAAATGGAAATAAAAAAGAAAACACGGGAGTAACTATCAAAGTATTTATTTTGACAGTGGCATAGATTGTCCCATTTACATGGGTCTTATATTATTTCAAGGGCATACAGAAAAAAAGATGTCCTACAAAACGTATTTACCAATGACATTCCAAATGATGGTTCTGAGTAACCCAACATATCCAAAACCCAAAAAAGACAACTATGCTATAAGCCTATGAATAAAGGAAGAGATAACAAATTTAAAAAAAGCCGAGGGTTCAGAGGGTTAAAAGGGAGACTTGATCTTCTCATCATTACAATAATACCAATAATTACAGGTACACTAATCAATATTTTTTATCTTAACAATGGATCAAAATCTATGTGTAATGGGAAAGGGGTTTCTTACAGGGATGAGCCAACATTACAGTTCCTCTCCATTCTAAAGAGCTTCTTGGCCTCTTGCAGCTCTTGTTGTTTTGGTTTTCCAGCCCACAAACTCTGCTCTCATGAGCCTCGTTTCCAGTAGCAGCAGCAGGAGGAAGCAGCTGTTTCCAGTGAGAAACGTCAAATAAACCCACTGTTAACCAACACTCTCTCCCAACTCGTCAAATACCGCTGCTTGGTCAGTGCCTCTCGGAATCAGAGACCGACGCACTGGGTACCCCTCTTGTGTTACTTTTGGATGGAGCAGGGACGGCGTGTCAATATAAGCTTGTTACATGCAGAGTGTCCTTTCAAAATAAACGTTACTTACGGCGCTGGCATTACTAACGACTCACGTGACTCACAGGACTGATGATACTAACGACTCACGTGACTTGCAGGGCTGATGATACTAATGACTCACGTGACTTACGGGGCTGGCGATACTAACAACTCAAGTGACTCACGGGACTGACGATACTAACGACTCAAGTGACTCACAGGACTGATGTTACTAACAACTCACGTTACTCATGGGACTGACAATACCAACGTCTCACGTGACCTACGAGGCTGGCGATACTAACAACTCACGTGACTTACGGGGCTGGCGATACTAACAACTCACGTGACTCACAGGACTGATGATACTAATGACTCACGGGCCTCACGGGACTGATGATACTAACGACTCACGTGACCTACGGGGCTGGCAATACTAACGACTCACGTGACTTATGTGGCTGGCGATACTAGCGACTCACGTGACTCACAGGACTGATGATACCAACGACTCACGTGACTTACAAGAATGACGATACTAACGATTCATGTGGCTTACGGGACTGACAATACTAACGACTCACGTGACTTACGGGACTGACGATACTAACGACTCACGTGACTTACGGGGTTGGCGATACTAACGACTCACGTGACTTACGGGGCTGGCGTTACTAACGATTCACGTGACTTACGGGGTTGGCGATACTAACAACTCACGTAACTAGTGACTCACATGACTTATGGGGCTGGCGATACTAGCGACTCACGTGACTCACAGGACTGGCGATACTAACGACTCACGTGCCTCACGGGACTGACGATACTAATGACTCATGTGACTAGCAACTCACAGGACTGGCGATACCAACGAGTTAAATGACTAACGACTGACCTGACAAAATAAGTCAACGTTACTTTTAGTTTCCCACGGGACATGAACAGCGGTCTCCTGGTTGAAGGTCTTATGTTTGTTTGACCTATACACCACCTCTCCCACCTGCCCTAAGCGGACTCACACTATTAGCCTCGAATAACACCTCAGGTGGGTTTACATTGGAGTTAGTTGAAAGCCTGGTCGTCACATACTGTTGCTAAAGGGTGCCTTTGTGTGTTGGTTTCCAACGCCGAGGGGCGCTGCCCAATTGGTGGTATTTGACGAGTTGGGAGTGAGACTAATAATTACTAACTGACTAATTTGTTCATCAAGGGTACACAAGTAGGACTCCAAATTAATGCCAATGTTGGTCTGTGTCAGCTGGATGGGTAATTAGGCAACTTTTTGCTAACACGTTAGCCATATACAACTTTAGAAGGCCAAAACAAAAACAATTAATGCAGCTTTTTAAACAGTTTTGGTCATGCATTGCATGTCTCATGATGTTTTAAATGCTGTTTCTTCAAACAAATTCTACGGATTTTTGGCATAAAAATTGGCATGGAATATTTAGAAAAAGTATTGCTCGTTTTGAACAGCCCTAAAACCCCATATAATGCTACCCACAATATTCACACAAAACAGATATTACAGTTAAACAGTTTCCATTCTTTCATTACGGTATTTCCATATTGAAGCCTGGACTAAGACGTCGGGTAGCTGTTAATGATTCCCTACAGGCAGGCGTGGCAGGCAGACGTAGGCCTGGGCGAACAGGTTGATGTTCAGGGGGTTGCCATCCAGACGGATATCCTCCAGGTTGTGGCGGATGAAGTAGCGATCATGGCGGTTACAAAAGGTGTCCTCATGCAGAGTCAGGATGTTGTTATTCTGATTTGGGTAAAAGAAAGTGACTGTTTATGTTTTAACACTGGAGGTGTTAGGATACTCCTTTTTTTTGGAGGGTTAGCATTGACTCTACATAGCTATTAAAAAATAAGAAATTACGGTTTGAGTTAACAGAATTAGGGGATAAAGTGATGACTTTGAAAATTCTATGGTATTTTGTCTATTTATTGTACTTTTTTGCCTCCTTGTTTAAGGTTCTCTATAAGATATCCAGAGCATTAATATAGGCGAGCAGCAAACAGCTATTTGCTATGTAAAGATATAGTGGAGTAATGTCTATCTGAGCAGAGAATGCTGAGCTTCTCTGTGCTTTGTTTACGTAGCCGGGCCAGCCGCTTGTGCCTTTTCGTGTATGTTAGTGCATGTGATCGTGCCCCACTGGCTAGCTCACGGCCGCCGCTCTGCGCTGCTCTTATATGGCGGTTACAGCTACAGATAATACTGTCCCGATTAACACTGTTACTCTCTCAGCAGTGTTGCCATTGTTTGCACTGTTAGCACCGTTAGCTGCGATTCGCTAGCTCAGCCACGGCCATGTTGAGAGCCGTGCAGAGGCAATAGAAATGCTTCCAATCTTGCATTTAGCACCTTTAAAAATCTGGGGAAGATCATCTAGCCATGGCTTTTAATGAAAACACATGGTCATGTATATGTAACAGAATATTTCTTATTAACTCGTAACACAATCAAAGAGGCTGTGTGAATGTATTCATACATGTGATCAAGCTTTTATACGATCTCGAAAGATAATTCCCTAAAACTGTCCTCGATACAAAAGCAAAGAAGAAACATGTATGCACTTTTTTCGGCAGGGTGCAAAATTAAATAGATTCAATTAAATCTATTCTTCCTTCCACCAAATTAATGTTAGATGTCACAACTTCAGCCAGCTCCGGGTATTCATTCTGTTGCCTGTTCTGTTTACTCTGCCATACTAACTCTCCCTGTCACTTCACTTTGTTTTGGGTTTGCTCTGATCTTTTTGGATTGTGAGACATGTGAAGGATGAGGTATGACCTACAGACAATATATCAAAAATGAATAATAGCCTACAGGGTTAATGACAAAACAAATAATAAATAAACAGAGGGGCTGGGGAGGCACAAGACCTTTCTAACTTTCTTAGAAACAAATTTAACATCAAGTCCAAAACTGATCCCAGCTTGCTGTCACTTGCTGTGACTGTGTTTTACAGTGTTGCAGTGACTGCTGTATTTAGTTGATGTGTGACTAATCCGGTTACCTGCTGGCTGCAAACTAAATTCCCCTTTGGAGGCAACAAAAAAAGAAGAGGCATGACATGAATGAGCTTCTACCTGCAGGTGTAACACTCTCAGGCTCAGTGGTAGTGGTGTTGGAATGTAATCCAGGTTATTGTTGGACAGATAGAGGAATTCCAGCTGGCTCATATCCTGCATGGAGGAAAAAGAAACACACATGACACAGTAATACATGCAACCACTATCCACAGGAGGCAACCACACCACACCCACTGAATATGAAGTATCTGGACCACGGACACTCAACTTGCTTTGCCAGGGGGCCCACTTTTGCAAAATGACAGGAGGCCACATAACAGACATTCTAGTATTAACCCGGATCTCTGCCGGGGGTCCCCAGCTCTCATCTCATCACTCATCCTCAACCGTTTATCCGGGATCGGGTTGCGGGGGCAACAGCTCCAGCAGGGGGGGACCCCAAACTTCCCTTTCCTGGGCCACATTAACCAAGCCCCAAGCTCTATTAGTCTATTTTGAAGGTTTTTATGCACCTTATTTATATTAAAAGTACATACAAAAAAAAGTAAGATATTTCCATTCGTCCATATTTTCCATCATGCAATCATTGTTTTATTAAGCAGCATGGCTGCAGACCTACAGTATGAGGATCAGAGAAATCAGCTGGATCTCCCATAATTCATCAGGGGGCTGCTGGAAAACAGCTGGAACATCAATCTATGGTCTAAAATGTCTGTATTTGATGTTCTAACTATCCACATATATATATATATATATATATATATATATATATATTGACCTATAGTGACATTTTCTCGATCCTTTAGAATGGACTTTAATTCCCCCATACAGTAGTAACCAGCTGTGACAATTGCAGGTCCCTCTGTACATTATTCCAGGAAGAAGGAGCAGCATATTGAAAGCTTTTACCCCAGCTCCGTTCGAACCTTTGGGACCAACATCTGTAGAACACTGTGAGAGCACAGGCCATATTGGTTTTGGTTTGTGCACATGAATGTACACAGATGCGAAGGAACCAGTCCAAGGAGCGATTTATATATAAGACCAATGCCAAAGTCTGCGGACAGACAGAGATGGCCATTTAGCAGCCGCATACAGGTCATAGTGGTGTACAAGATTTCCACAGCCAGTAATAAAACATAAAGCACAATGATATGCAGTATCCAGGTGCTTTAGGCACTGGTCAGGTGCATTCCAAATGGAGCAGATCACCGTAATCCAATAAAGGTAAAGAAGTTGCAGAAATCAAATGTTTCCTCGCCTGGAGGGAAGAACAGAAATTTGTTTCTAAAAAGAACCCCAGTTTAAGTTTTCAATGTGTGATTTGACAGACAAGTTCTAATCAATAATGATATCTTAATGCTTAAATGTTGTGACCATTTCAATATCAACCCCTTGAGCAGTTGAAACCTTAAGAAGATTAGATGGTAACCTTTTGCCATTTGAAAATAGCCTGAATTTTGATTTGTCTACATTTAACACCAACTTCAGTTGAGTTAAACGGGACTGAACCACATTAAAGGCAGACTGTAGGAATTCAAGGGTCTGTACTACTGAAGGGGATGAGCAATAAATAATGACATCGTCTGCATAAAAATGGAATATGTTATCATGTGACTGAAATGCCATACTTGAAGGGATTGAAATGTGGTTGAAAGTGCTTGAAATTGTCCAGTAAGTCGACCTTGTTTTTGTCAGATCATCAGAGTATACTATACTACCACAAATTAACATGCTCATCATGTGTAAAATCTTTTTTTTTTTATTTTAAGCATATGCAGGATATTTACCTTGAATCCCTCAGAATGTACCCCATGACTGATCAGCCTGTTGTTACGTAGATCAATGCGTTTCATGGTGATTGGCAGCTCAGGCATAAATTGCAGGTTGTTATCAGCCAACAGGAGCTCCTGGAGCTGCGGCAGAGAGCGAAACACATCCTCATCCATCCCTGAGATCTGGTTCCCTGTTAGATCGATGGACCGGAGCTTATCTGTAACGAACCACAACAAACAAATCATATCATCCGTTATATCTAAGAGTTTGTGCTAGGGTGTGCCCAAAGTGATTCCTCACTGAGGTTGATGAAGTCTGTGTTCTTGACGTGTCGGATCGTGTTGAAGCGGCTATAAAAATGGGTGGTGTCTTTGGGCAGGAGCGGGATCTGATCCAGGCCCATGTCATCACAGTACACACTCCCACCGATGCACACACACAGTAGACAGGTAGGCATACCTGCAAACAGAGACGGTGGAGTTTTAATACATATGCACACTAACACACAAATGTATACACACACTGAAGAACATCGAACTTTTGTGAGTCGTAGATATACACCCAGTTAAAGGTTCCATATTATAAAAAAGTGAGATTTTCATGTTTTTTTTATTATAAAGCAGGCTTAAGTGCTATATAAATACTGTGAAAGTATCGAAACACTCAATCCACAGGGAAATACACACAGCCCGTATTCAGAAACTCTGCATTTGAAACAAGCTGTCAGGATTTCTGTCCATTTGTGATGTCACAAATATACAATATTTAGACCCTTTACACAGATTAAACGTAAACATTCTAAATGTTACCCAGTTTATTTCTGGTTTCAGTGTATGTGATTGTCATCAGCTGACAGGAAGTACATATGGACCCAAGCTGTTGCCTAGCAACGCAATTCTGTTGCAATTTCGACGCAATTCCGTCGAAATGCACTAAAACGGAGCGTTTAAGACAGACGGTAAATACAGGCATATTCAGGCCGACAGTATGAGGAAAATACAGGGTTTTTTGAACATTACAGCATGTAAACATGTTATAGTAGAAACACAAAATACAAGTATGATCCTGAAAATGAGCATAATATGGGACCTTTAATGCTTTGACCTACCCAAGCCAGTCTCAGGGCCAAAGAGACCTGGTCCCTTGAAGTCCAGGGTGACGGGAGCTGGTGGCAGGGTGGGCAGGGTCACCTCCTCCTCGTAGTGTTCAGCTGTGGGCTGGTTGGGTGCTGAGGGGTCGTCTGGTGCTACGTTGCCCACCTCAATCTGTCCTCCAAGGTCACCCAGAAAGAGAGTGACAGTTCAGATCAGATATTTTTATGACTTTGGAAATAAATAAGACTGGAAACTAGAGTTTACAGCATATTTACTATACAAGCACATTCTACTCCTAACCTTTACCAAGTGGCTTTCATTGCTATAACAGAACCGCAATATGATAATTATTGTGTGCAGACATTGTTAGCGAGAGAGAGGGAGAGACGGAGAGGGGGAGAAAATGCTGCATGGGTAAAATAATGTCAGAAATAATAGGAAAATTAAGGCACAGTAGTCAGATCTATTTATCTTGCTCTCTTGTTTGCAGTGTTTTGTATAATGGAAAGAAAAAAGAGAAGAGGATTGTAAATGATTGAACATTCTAGCCTAACTGTTTTAAAAGCAGCATTTGCAACAAAGAAAGATTGCTTAACTGCAAAGCAAGAAGGCTATCCAAGCAACGTAAAGGACGACCAACGCCCAGAGAATTTCGATTGTTTTTAATGGATTGGTTCACATATTTTTTAAAGTCTTTCTTAAAACAATAACCAGGTGCCCATATGAACATTAAAACAGGTTTATGTTGCTGTAACCGGTTCATTCTGGCCATTGAAATCCCTTCCTAATGTGCGTTCAATGTGTTATGGACAAAATCCATTGCTGTGCAAAATGTATTCTAATATGAGGCTTCATCTGTCCAAGATAGACAAGTCAAGTGGATATCCCCAATTAACGTATGATGGTAACTCTGATTAACTCAGTGCTAGCTATCTTGGGTCACTCTAGAAATCGTAACCCTCTAGTACAACTAAATACTTTTCAGACCAAAATATAGGGGAAAGAATAGTGTACCAGCTCTTTAACACACAATAAAAGCACCACAGTCTAATGTGTGAGACTCTCGAAAAATCAAATGCTTGACCGTCCCCCTTTTAGGACAGGGACTGCTGGTGGTCCAGTGACTCCTACCAGTCCATCAGCCATTGTCCATGAGCAGGATGGCTGCACCTGGGCATATTAACAGAGTTTTCTGACCCGTTTTTGAGAAAACTCTCTCTGAGGGGACAGATATGGCAACAATGCATTAGCCTCGACCTCAGAGGGCCATTCGCATTTTCGCGTCGGCCACAGTAGTTCTCCTACACGCTTGGCAGCCGGGAGAAGCTTCAGTTGGTTGCAATCTGCAACCTCACCGCTAGATACCGCCAGATCCTACGCACTGCTCCTTTAAGTCTTAAGGAAGGCATTGTTGTAAAGAGTAACGACGGCAGTTTAGGTGAGTTTTATTCTGTTTCTGTCCGGTTTGAATGAAGTGTTTTACGATGCTCCGCTACGTACAGCTGATCTCAACGGAAACAAAAATACACGTGGATGATGGCGCAAGCTGCACGGAGAGGGGGGGGGGGCAATCGTACTCGGGCAGCTTGGCGGAGGTCTGGGCTTTCCGAGTGCCATTCTAGTTATATATGTAAATATAAAAGATGGATATGTATGTTAAAAAAAAAGCACACAGAAAATTAAAAGCATACAGAATTTGTGTATATATGTTGCATATATAAGTTAAATAACTATATATAGTTAACATATATGGTCGCAACATATAATACATATCAAAATTCCTCATATAGATATTTTGAATACATGAAAATATACAAATTTTGTGCGTATATCCATGTATGTATATGATAATATATCACCTTATAGGTAACATACATGCATAAATATATATAGTTAACATATACTGTATGTATGTGTACAAATTTTACTATGGCTATTTCATATATGTTATATACTTATATCTTCAAATGCAAATTAAACTAAAAGGTTAGGCTATAGAGCGCATTCGTTTTAGCGTATTCATAAAGATCTGCTGTTGTGCAATGGCGGTGGATGGGAGACTGTGCTAAACAGTTGAAAAACAATGCCTTCATCTGTTATGACCACAAAGTTTATGCTTGTTGCAGAGGCGTTTTGATAAATTACTCTTATTGGCTTTTTACTCCTAAAGGTTACTGTACTGGTTCCATTCTCTCTCGTGTGTGGTGGAGGAGAATGGTATAATACACTGTAAACAATTGCTGTTAATTGACAGCAGGATTTCAACAGTATTAACCTGTTATTGCTAAAAACAGTGCTTTACCGTTAATACAAAAGAAAACCTGTTAAATTATGCTCATAGGCCTTTTTTTAACTGAACTATAATGAATTCTTAAAAAACAGCACTTTACTGCTGATCAACTGTCTAAAGTATCATCAGTAAAAGTTTCATGCAGGATTTTTTTAATTCTGGGACCTGATCTGCACATGTGAGACTTGTACATTGTACATGATTGTAAAATCAGTGAATTAGCTCTGTTCTTCACTCACATGTTGTTCTGGTTTGCATTCTGTGCTTGTAGCCAGCTATAGATATACATTTTTGGAAAAGTGTCAACAAGTCTATTATAGCCTTTTTCCTAACAAGTGTCTTTAATTGTATTTAGTGTGACTATTCCTATGTCTGTCACCTGCTAAGTCTATTCATCTAGGCAACAACTAATGTTTATTAAAATGTATGTAAAAAAATACAACCTAAATAGTGCATTGAAACAAATCAGTAAGATAATGTAAAAGAAAGGTGAAAAACAGCTATATAATGTATCTTTAAACAGTAAATTAACTGTAAAATACTGTGAAATTAATAAAAAAAAAACAGTTCAAACTGTTTTTTTCATTAACAGTACAAAGCTGTAAATTTCAGCGACAGTACAATAATGTTAATTTTACAGTAACATAAAGGCAACCCTGCTGCCAGTTCTTTACTGTTATTTTACTGGGAAATTCTTAACAGTGTAGTTATATAGTGAATAGTTACGTATTTCCTTAGAATTACGGCTTGAAAAACTAGTACTTGGTGGACTTTGGCTCCTGGTCCCTCTGGGGCTTGCTGGAGGTTCTATGGGGGCTGTTCGGTAGGCCATCACAAACATTCCCCTGGTTCTCTGGTGTCGTTGACCCAAGTTGAGCACTGCAAGCCTCCATTCACAAGGTTGTGGAGAAAAGATTCTTGTAAATCCAGCTTTTATAGGTAAAAAAACTCTCAGGGCTTTGGGATAGATCCTGGCGGCCTAGAGGCCAGCCAGGGCCCGCCTGGTTTTCTGGGGCCATAGCTAATAGAACCTTATAATTATGGATCTGGAACTACTACTTTGTGGACTATGGCTCCTGGTCCCTCTGGGGGCTTACTGTGAGGCTGCTCAGGAACTGAGTGATAGAGTAAGGTTGCATAGAGCCTCTCCAGGGCCTGCCTGGTCCTTTGGGGCTTGCTGGAGGCTACATGGGGGCCCCTATGGAAACTCGTTGGTACTCAAGCGCCACCTGGTGTTCATTTTAGGGAACTACACCATTTCCCAGCGTCCAACTGGGTCCTAATGGTAAAGACTAACGAATCTGGGCCTAGAAAATGGAACCCATTCAAAGTCAATGTGAGTGGTTCATAATTTCAATATATGCTAAGTCTTTGCAGTGTGTCTCACTGGCAAATCTCTAGGGAAAGCCATTTTTACAATTTTTTTTTTTGCAAGCTAGGGATTACGGCCCGAACTACCACAGAGTCTGACACTGTTTAGAGAAAGTCCTTGGTAATAAATCAAACTGAATGAACCTGCTTTCCTTACTACTCGTACTATAATGTTAGGGTTCCATCCCTTCCCTCCCCCTTACCTCTTGGTCCAAGTCATCATAATCATAACTGTCTCCATAAACGTTGACATCCAGGTTCTCCCAGTCCATCTCGTTGTTCAGGTCGTAGTTCTCCAGGTCAAAAGGTTTATCGTCTGGCTCACCTGGAGGTGCTGCCATGTTAGGGTAGGGGCCCATGAGGACCAGGACCAAGGCAAGAGCCATCATCAGAGATTGCAGAGACATCCTCAGCTCCAACATGGGGCCTACCTGTTAACATCAAGAGAGTCAAATGAAGGGTTTCATTTTCCAGTGGCAATATGTTCAGTTACTGTTTCTCAAACAGGGTCAAATCTACCATTGAGTACACTGAGAATATGCGTTTGGTATTTTACAAGCATTGTTAAAACTCAGTATATCTAAATTATCTAAGCCAACAAAATAAATAAATGTATGTATATATTAAAATGATTCACAATTTGGCCACCACCAGAAAATATGAAATGCACTGTTGATTAAATAAAATATGGAAAAACATAATAATTGAATAACTGTGAGAGGTTTTTCTTTTTGTGTTTGTTTTCTAAAAGAGGTTATTATTTGGGGGACTCCACCCCGTTTCAATACCGACGTAAAATACCGCCGATTTGTCACGGCCCTCGGCGTGTGATACCGACACACAAGGCACCCTTTAGCGCCTTTATGAGACGCACCAGGCTTTCAAGAAAGTCCAATGTTAAACAATGTAAACCCATTCGCGGCAATATGAAATGTTCAGAGAAAAGAGTGCGGGGACGTATTCTAAAGAGCAAAAAAACACACACATAGGGCGGGTAGGACGGGCGGTGGATGGTTGTAACAAACAGAGGGCTTTCATCCAGCAGACCGCTGTTCGTGTCCCGTGCATTAAGTTTCATTTTCATTTTCAATTTACAAACAGCTGTTCGTTTGTGTCACGTGTTCACAACGTTAAGTGGTTTTGTTGCCTAAACCTAAGCAAGTACTTGTTTACTGCGACCGTAAAGTGACGACAAAGGGTCTGACATAGCGACAGTATGTGACGAGTGACCTCAGTAAGTCTAAAATCCTGGCTACAGCCCTGCTCTGAAAGGCACTTAATTAAATTCTCCATACACAACACCTGGAGTTTAGCAAACATTGAGCTACAGTACTTTTGAATAGCAAAGAACTTCCTAGATGTGCTACCTGTTTAAAAGTACTGACCATCTTATTGCTGCTCCTAATCTTGCTCTTGAACATTCCCATTCTGATAGTGAAAAAAATCTGATCTTATTTACTGACATAGTTGTCAATATTAGAAGTAAAATTGTTTTCATGAATAGTGATTTAAATTCCGATCCCAATGTTATTTTCAGTTGTTATCTTGTCATAGTCTTGTGAGTATTGTGTCCCAAGTGAACTCCTCTTTGACATTCTACCTGCTAAATATTTAAAAGAGGTTATTGGGGGTGTCAAATGATTAACTCCCCTCTCACTACTGACTCTGTTCTTCTTTATTTCAAGCATGCCCCGGGTACCCACTTCTTAAAAAGCTAAGCCTTCACCCCTTTATTCTTGATAATTACCCGCCTATCTCAAAACACAGTGTAAGAAAGAGAAGACTTTCACACACGCAGATGCTGTGATCCCCCATTCTTCTCCCTCCTATATTGAGACTGACTATGTTGATTTTATTTTACCCATTCATTTGCTGTGCATAATAATGGATAATGGACAATGTATGACCCACTCGCTGTACATTATCCAGCTTATTACACGGCTACTTACTTAAGAAAAATGATACACACAAAACACAAAAATGGTCCTCCAGAGTCCGAGACCAGAACTGCGTCCATGGCAACGGTCTGTTATACATAGCAGCGCACTGCTATAAAGAACTAACCGACCGTATAATGCCGTAAATGACCGATCAGAATTGGGTATCCGACAGAGCTGTGTAATAAATTGACATAATATATATGTATTGTCATAATAACAGATGTTATATCATGATTGCCATCTGTGAGCCTGTTTAATTACATTATATTTTAAAGGGGAACACCACCTAAATTAAGAACTTCACTTGGTGGACCCACAGAATGTTTTTTTTTTTCTTTTTTTATATCCACATGAGCTTTATTCTATCGTAGTGTTGTCAGTTGTGAAACAGCAAATGTTCCCATATACTCAGAACATTCCTCTGGGTGCTCTCAGTGTCATCTATAATATCTTTCCCAATTAATTGTCTATGGAGCAGTTCCAGACTTCATCCTATGACATCACAAGTTTGAGTTTTAGCACTCTAGTTTTTGGATTTAGGAGAGTTGTTCATGTTAACGAATATTTTTGGACTGTCTTAGACCATAGGATCAACATGTATGAATTTTGAAAAATTTCCGTAGTTCCCCTTTAATTCAATTCATTAAGTTTTATTCAGTGGATGATATCAGGTGTTTGGTGTCATTCAGCAACTGATGAGGCCCAACTTCCAAACATGGAAGAGTTAGCTATGTATGAAGCAAACACTATTAATTCTGTAAAAAAAAAAAAAAGATTAAAGGACAAAAACAATTCAAACAGGAGAGTTTATTGAGTTGGGGGGGGCAAAGTGTTGCGCCATCTGCCCTGCACCTAAAGAAAATAAGACCATAAAACAAGAAGAAGCCAAAAGATCTCTCTCTTGTTGCTCTTTCTCTAATCCTGGCTTTTCGAAGGCCGACATGCAGCAACTTTGAAAGAAAAATCATTTGAAACGAGAAACTCTGAATTCAACCAAATCTGGAAAACGCTGCCACCATCGCTCCAGCCAAGTCAGGGTCAGCGAAGATCCAGCTGCCTGCTGAGAGAGAGAGCGATATATACAGATCGGCCCGAGCCGAGTCGTCACATTGGATCGAGCGGACCCAAAAAACTCCATGGAGCTCCAGACAACAATGGCCTGCCCATCCCCTCCAACATCACTTCTCCCCTGGCCATCGGAACCGCCAGGTGAGACTGTACAGTTTCCTGTTGTAGTGGGGTTGATGCTCATTAAGTATTTAAGAAGTGTTAGATCATAAGTATGATCTCCCACCAAAATAGAATTAAAGCTAGGGTTGGTAATCTTCCTCAAATTGTTGTTGAAATTCTCATTACATTCCGACAGCAATCAATAAATCAAATAATCTGACTAAAAAAAACAAAAAATATCCAGTATCTGAATAAAATGATTGGACAGACAGGTAGACCTGCCCGCCTGCCTGCACACTCATTGCACGTCATCGGAGTCTTCAACAAGCTGCTAGCTTGACAGCTGTGAGTACTAACAATAGCCATGTTAGTGATGCCATGTCATTATGATATGTTTACTTTCATAATGATAATAGTGGGGGAGTGGCTTTGGAGGGAGGTCTGAAGTGTTGCCGACTTGGCGACTCTCTCTCTCTAGATTTAGGGACTTTTGTGCTGCAAGCTTCTTTCATTGGAAAAGAGTTGGCAACACTGGCCTGGGTTTTTTCGGTTGGATCATTTCTAAAATATAGCGTACTCTTGCTGGTTTCTCAAGATTAACAACCCTAGCTTTAATATCTATAATATATATTAATGTACTGTATATCGTGGATCAGGATCTCTTTCTCCCCCAGGAGTGACTATAACTGACTAATCTCAGGATGCTGGGCAGCTCTGGACAAGCTCAACAAGTGACGCTAATGTGACAGATGGCCCATTAAGTGAATCTGCAGCGCGGAAAGTCGTTTGAAATTATCACTGTAACCATGAATACAGACAACCATCACCTCCTGAGATTCAGAGTTCGTAATTAACCTTGGAAGCAGTAGTTAAAGCTGAAGTAGGCGAGATTTTTTCATTTCAATCCCTTCAAGTATGGCATGTCAGTCACATGATAACATATTCCATTTTTATGCAGACGATGTCATTATTTATTGCTCATCCCCTTCAGCTGTACGGACCCTTGAATTCCTACAGTCTGCCTTTAATGTGGTTCAGTCCCGCTTAACTCAACTTAAGTTGGTGTTAAAGCTGAAGTAGGCGAGATTGGAGCAAATATGATTAAAAAAAGTTATTTTCATAAAACGGTCGCTATATCGTGACAGTAGTACGTGAAACAGGTAACCTGAAAAAAATCATGTTCCTCTGTGTCCTCCGGTGCTCCTAACTGCATCTGCAAGATTTCACAGACCGGAGGAAAACAAGCAGTAAGAGCTGATCTGAGGTCTGCCGTCCATCTGCCGTCTATGAGAGCCGGCTGTCAATCACTCACGAACTCCGACCAAACGGTCAAACTAGGCAGCGCTGATCAAATATGAATCAATATTATGTTACGTTAATGCCTATTTCTCTGATCAAATGTTTTCAGAATCATCTTGTAGTGTACTGTTTAGCTGTAAAATGAGAAAGATTGTGACGCCGCCGCCATTGTGAAATCTGGTGAAGGAACGGCAAGTTCCGGTCACATGACCGGAGCACAGCCAATAGGAACACTCTCTCAATAAAATGACCTGTGATTGGTCAAAGTCTCCCATCACGGGCTAGATTTTTAAAGCCTGAAAACAGAGCCATGAGGAGGTTCAGAAGTCTAGTTATCTCTCAGAACATTTGAATTACAACATGCTGAAAGGTTATTATGGATTAATGATGCCAAAAATATACCGCTTACTGAAGCTTTAAGAAAACAATCTCACTGCAGGGTCCATTTAGTAGCTGTTTTGGAGCTTTCAACCACATAATCTTCCCCAGCTGGAAAGTCGCTGGACGGTAAAGAACTGCTATTACTGGAAGGAATAAGTCAATGTGATTCCAGCAGTATATTTGTATGTGACTCTGAGGAGCACATTAATGCAAATCGAAATTGCATCAGTCAGGAGTGAGATGGATTACTTCTTCATTGTCTCCAGAGGTGAAATCATGAACTTTTGCCTTTGGAAGTCCTCAACTCATTTTGTTAGTGATGACAATATTATCTTTTATCAGTTCTGTGCCATTTGTCGTGTCCATTTACCTCCCAAGATTGTTTAAGAGTCTGAATAGCAGTTCTACCCGGATCCCCTTCCCTGATTAGTGACCCAAAGGAGCATTGTTGGCTGTTTGGTCAGAATGCCAAAGGAATGTTTGCTCTGAGAGCTGACAGGACTGTGTGAATGATGGCCTGCTGGGACAGTTCCACAGACGTTATAGTGCTGCGTTTGAAAAGAAAGCCGTGGCTATACGTTTACTTAACCTGTCATAAATCAAACAAATGGATTATACACTTTTATTGTTACTGATAAGAGCACGCAGGTTAATAACAGCTGCAGAATATCTGAATGGGACCACTAACACTCAATTTACAGATTAGAATTGCAGATACGGCACCAAAAATTGTACATACAAATGTAAGTTACACCACTGAACTAGAGCATGCAATACACAGTTCTGTATGAAGAACTGTGCAAGTAGAGCAGTTCTTAATCTTACACTATAAGCTGTCTGTACACAGAAAGAATTAAGAATTCCAGCACTGATTATACCGGCCACTGCAACTGAGAAAAAGATTAGAAATAAAGCAGAATTAATCTCTTTTTAACGTAAAGTCTCTCGTTCACGGCAAATATCATCACTGTCAGTGTCTGAAAAACTTAGAGGAAACATGATCTTCACCTGCCTGAATAAGGAAGGGAAACACATTGACATGTAATAATAGCAGAGAACTTACTGCTTTGTTTCTGCTGGACGCTCCTCAAGACTCCCCAACCTTCACTTCTTCTGGTCCTGTTGCTATTTTTTTTTACTTTGCTGCGTCCACCCCTGGGTGCTCTCAGACTGGTCCCAGAGTCCCTTTGCTGCTGGGCCCCTGTTGTTCACTTGGCTTCAGACTGGCCAGTGGACAATGTGTCATTATGCAGTGAGAGACGGGGGGATGACGCGGCAGAAAAACAGGGGGGGGTTGTGCAGGTCATTTCAGTCAACGTATGCTCAGCTGTCACCGGTGACCCCTTCAAGACATACACACACACACATCACTGCTGGAAACATAGTAGGTTTGGATCAGCTAAATAGCTTCAGCAGCAGACAAAAACCTCCAAGTCTGAAAAAATGCTAGAAAAAAAGTGTGAAAAATATCCGAAAAAAAAGTCTGAAAAAAGTGTGAAAAAAAAGTGTGAAAAATGTGTGTCTATGTTTTGAAACTCAGCCATGAAATATGTTCACCTGTTGTAAAAAACTGACGTGAACAACATAAGAGAAATCGGTGGGCTTCTGTGCTGTGAAAGAAGATGCCATGATACCAGGATCTCTTTGGAGTTGCTCTCTTAAATAATATTGCCTGCTGCAGCTCCTCTCTCACAGACAAAAGTCAAATTACAAAAATCTTCAACATGGAATATAAAGACATATACAGTAAAACGTACTTATCAGCCATCAGTTTGATGTTCTGTCTCTGTTTGTTGTTTTAGTTTTTTAAACTGAGCATAGGAGAGAGGTATAGATGCCTTGCAGTCACATGACTTCTGACGATGTCTGTCGCAGCGTGTTGCTTATCGATGTTCAGTGGTTGCGTTAGACTTTCTCGTCCATTATTTTGATGGACAGGGTTGTAAAAATTCCGTCTATAATAATAATAACTAGAATGGCACTCGGAGAGCGCAGACCTCCGCCAAGCTGCCCGAGTACGATTGCCCCCCGTCTCCGTTCAGCTTGCGCCATCATCCACGTGTATTTTTGTTTATGTTGAGATCAGCTGTAAGTAGCGGAGCAGCGTAAAACACTTCATTCAAACTGGACAGAAACAAAATAAAACTCATCTAAACCATCGTCGTTACTCTTTCCAACAATCACCAAGTGTGCTTTGGTCGAACTCGACTGTAATTTCACCGAGTTTAATGTGAAAAAACGCCAAATCTACAGGTGTCCCCCCCCCCCCTCCCTCCAACCCCCACTCTCTCTCTGTCCCTCTCTCTTCAGGCAGAATGAAAGAGGCAGGGTGACGCGTCATGAAAGTGTCATCAGTTACACTGTGCATGTCTTAAAGCCTGTGGTGTTAATGCACAGGCTGAGCGGAGTTATTAAAAATAAATCCTGAAACCGGATCATGATCCGGATCACCACCAAAATCTAATGGATTGTTCATTGTGCCACACCCCACCCCTCCAAAAAATTGCATTCAAATCCATCGCAAATTTTTGGAGTAATCCTGCAAACGGACAAACAAACAAACCAACAAACCAACGGCAGTGTAAACATAACTTCCTTCCTAGGCCTTCGGCCTTGGCCTCACGGTCCGCTAACTGTCCATGTGTGCACTGAAAAAAAAATCTGGTGTTGATACACAGCCCTGGCTCTGTAAATGGGAAACAAACATAGTGGATCGGACCGAGGGCTATGCAGGGCTGCACCAAAGGTCTTTTTTTGTGTAGAAAATACAGTTTTACTGTAAGATTAGTGAAGGAAGCTGCTCACCAGAGTATTTATTGACCTAATTCAACCACTAGGTGGTGACAAATACCCATAATTGTTTCTGCCAGTTCTACTCTAGTGTTCTGTCTTTGTAGCTGCAAATATTCACATCAGTCATCAGCAGTCATTCACATCATGACATGTAGTTGGCCTACACCCACATACACATACAAACACACACATACAGCAGTCCAGCAACTGCTTTAATGGACCTGAATTAAATCTGCAATAAATAGTGTTGATTAAGATGATGTGAAATGGTTTGTTTTTTTTGTCTTTAAGGAAAATGTATTTATACTTTCAGCCACTTGGTGTCAGCAGAAATCTGTAAACATATTAGCTGTGTTCGAAATCACTGGCTTCATCACTCATTCATTAGCCTTTTCCCATTTAATAGATACATTTACTCAATAGTAAGCAGGAAAAAATATATATAGATAGATAGATAGATAGCAGACTGACTGACTGACTGACTGATGATATAAATGCAAATGCATTTAGGGCGTATCCAACTCTACCTTTATAGTTAAACGGTGCATAATCTGGATGCAAAGTAAGGCGCAAGGGGTTGTATTTTTTCTCTTAATTAATCATAGGTGTGTTTTGGGCGTAACATGAATTAAACCCTCTTGGTGGGGAAGGCAAAATTCATTATATGTTAAGCACTAGGCTAAATATGATATTGATAAATAACGAAAACTGTAGGCTATTGCTTTCCGATGCAACCCACGGCGGGGGCTCGGACCGGCTGAGCGGAATCCTCCGGAGTTCCATTACCCACGGCACTGCTGGAGAGGTGGTGCATAAAGCGCGAATCCATCAGCCTCAAAACGCTGCCGTTTAGGGGTAGAGGGCCCGAAAACTTTGAGGTAGCCTACGTCTACACTCGCACACACAGAGGGATGATGAGATATGTGATATTTACTGTACTTAAGTATCAAAATAAATTTTCTGATATAAAATGTGACGAACTGAGTGACATGATAGTGTTAAACTGTTATACTGTATGTGTTTTACTGTTCAACAAATTAGCTCAGCTGAGTTTAAAGACTGGTTATGGCAGTTACTGAGATTTACAGGATGCCAATGAACATGTTTTATGCTTGGACACTAACTTCTTGTAGCCTACTTAGTGAGGGGAGGCTACAGTACTTAAGTATTTAACGTAAAAGAACAAGTAAATGCTGTTAATAAAAAAGCAAGCAAGTCAGAATTTTGAGATTTATTATTCCTCTTAACATGTACCACTTTAAAAATGGAGGCTATATTACACTTGAGAAAAACGAGGACTCTGCAATTTAAAGGATTTAAAGAACAAAATCCAGTTTTTCCTTTCCTCGTAGTCGCATGTAACATGATCTGACATGCAGCCTGCCTGGACTTAAGCGTAATGGAAAGGTAAAGGTTATAATGATAACATTTTTATGTAGACGAATCATTTAAAAAAATAAAAAATACATCCACAGAGCTTTTAGAAAGGTGCCAAATAGAAGTATGGCTTTTCCTCAAAAAAAAAAATATGACTGTAAATTAATTATTTTAAAAATGTTGACAGGTCCAAAATGAATGTTTTCTTTATATCTGTGGAAGATATCAGAAATTCTGTTCCTACTTCTAGCAACAGTATAACGACATTGGTATCACGTGGTATCTTTGTTTCATCAGTGATCATGTTGCCAGTTGGGACAAAACGGAAGGTGGAAAAAAAGTAGGGGCGGGCATTTCCGCAAGTCATACATATCCTCGTGGGGGCACGCTCATGTGATTGGCTGAAAAGGAGGGAGACATCTGATTGGCTACAGATAATTCCCTGTTGAAGTCTCAAAAAGCCCACATACAGATGCAATGAAGTTCACACATGACAAGCAGTTTGTAAATGGAGGTACAGCCAATCCAAATATGGTTTTGATATACTTTTAAATACATATACTTTTAAATACATATACTTTTAAATACTTTTAAACACATATTTGTGGATTTATATTACATTTATATAAAACAAGACATATTTGTGTGTGCGTCAGAAATATATTTTTGAACCTTATTTCTGCTGCCTCAAGTTAGCAAGGCGCCAACAATGCAGCTGACCACACCTTTTTGACCAAATTTTTAGAGTAACACACCAATTGGCGCACAGATGGGCGCAAGTATATTGGCTACTTACACAACGTGGGCGCTGGGCGGGAAAATGACAACTGCGTCAGTCTGACACTAGCAATGATAGTGCGCTGTGCTGGCAGGCCGCCCAAGTATATTTAGCGAAACATTTTAGCATTTTTTATTCTTTTTTTTTAATCCGTTTTTTAGCTGTTGTTTTAGCCTACTGCTTCATTTTTCATTGAACATAACAAAGTTTTTGTCGCTGACCTTTACTCCCACATGGCCAACTTTTTCTTTCACTTTGATTGGTAAACGAACCACACGTGACCACGGCACCCGTTGTCATGCCAGAGTCGTGTCCAGCCAGTAGCTCAGCAGCTGGTTACTGTTGTCCCAGACTGACCGCAAATAACCAACAGAACATTTAGCCGGCGCAAAATTGATGCAACACGACTGATAAACATCGGCCACTGCCATCGGTGAATGTCATCATATTTGCTGATAGGCTGATGGCAGTCAGCAAGGCGAATATCTACCGATACCGATGTCCGGTTGATAAATCAGTGCATCATCGACATACAAATATACAATATGCAATAGTGCATTTGGCAGGTAGCAGCATGTTATATAATTAATAAAAGAAAGCACAACTTTTAAAATAACAAGTGTTCCCTGGTGTAGTCATTCTGAGTTCAATGCCTGTATGGCATAGGGAATAAAAGACTTGTTCCGGCTGACCGGCTTTGATTGAAGCATTAGGTCAAGTCAATTGTCTCAATGGAAATATTGAGAGAAAGGGGCGATGTTAATGTTAGCGTTTAAGTCAGAAAAATATGATAATAAGTTAAAGAAAAGAAAGGTAGGAAGTCTCAAAGAGCTTTTCTTTAAAAGGAAGTCGATTATTGTGCCTATATTAGCTTTCAACTCTATTTCGTCAGCCATCCCAAAAAATATTGTCTAACTACAATAAGCACCTTTCAGCAGCATATTGCAGGTAAAGACTATCCAGGGCAAAGGATGGCAGTGGTGAAAGTGTTGCTGCAGAAATGTGGAGATAGGATCTGGGAGTTTTTATTCTTCTCCAGTAACTATTTACTTTGCAGTCCACCGTCCGTGACATCAGAACCTAGACTATATAAATGAATGGAGGGAGGCAGCTTTAATAAATACATCTACACTCTTCTCCAGAGAAGGAGAAAAAAAAGAAGGGGGGGAAACTGGACAAAAGAAGCACAGAAGGCAGAGTTGAGGAAGATGGACAGAAGAGACACCCAGCTGGTTTGCTCTTTGCTGTTGTGTATCATCACTCAGGTGAGACGCATATTTACATCCTTATATCTGTAGAATGATAGGTCATGTCGTTAGCCACAAAAGTAGTCCCTCTGTCAGTGGTGATGTAATTACTTGAAGATATTGTCACAGTTCTCTGCATGGTGACATGGTGAACTGTGGTGTGTGTGAAATGTGAATGCTTGCTTTCATCTTGACGGTTGTGAAGGGGAAATCCCTGTGGTTTTCATAATGACATAGATCATGATTATTGAAGGTGGCATACCATGAGGTCATACCATGAGGGGAATAACAGCAGCAGTTTGAGTTACAACAGGAGTTTTAGTGTAGTTCCCTCAAAACGGCTGACCTCTATACTGATGAACATATCAATAATGTATTTTCTTATTTTATTTGTTCATTTATTGTTTTTTTATCTCACATAATGTGTTATTTGAAAGTATGTGGAGCAAATAATATGTTATAATTGATGTTTTGATTTTTGCTTGTGATGCTTGATATATACCAACGTCTAGTAAAAATCACATGTGGAATGAGCCAAATGTTTGACATGGACAGGGGTCAGCAACCTTTCCTATCAAAAGAGCCATTTTAGGCAAAACAAATCTGTCTGGAGCCGCAAAACATATGAGCATTGTGATGAAGGTACACAGCTTATAGTCTAAGTATATAGTATATAAGTCTAATGCAGTGAGGGCCAAAATGCAAATGCACTACGGAGTATTAGGGTCACATTGAGGGAAAAAACATCTGGGATTTACAGAATAAAGTCAGAATATTGCGAGAAAAAAAGTCGTTATATTACTAGAATAAAGTCACAACTTTACGAGAAAAAAAAGTTGTAATATTACGAGAAAAAAAGTTGTAATATTACGAGAATAAAGTCATAACTTTACGAGAAAAAAAGTTGTAATATTACGAGAATAAAGTCATAATATTACGAGAAAAAAGTCATAATGTTACGAGAAAAAAAGTTGTAATATTACGAGAATAAAGTCATAACTTTACGAGAAAAAAAGAAAATAACACGTAAAATTACTACTTTATAATATTATGACTTTATTCTCGAAATATCAGATTGATTTTTTTTCCTCAATGTGGCCCTAATACTCCGTCGTACCATAGACCTACAACAATGATAAATAAAAATGAAAATGTAAACAAAAAACAGTTATTCCTTTCCATTTTTAAAAATCCACAGGGAGCCACTGGAGAGGGGCTAAAGAGTGGCTCAGGAGCTGCAGGTTGCTGACCCCTGGACATGGAAATAAAAAATAACTTTCTAATATTAGTCAATTAATAGTCATAATAAGCCTTCACTCTCTGATTGTAAAATCAGTCAAAGTGTTTCCCAAGTACTGCTCTCCCTCTATAACGACAGAAGGATCTGTAGATGTGGATTATTTGGTTCTGAACCTTTCTGGTTGTCAAAGAATATTGACACACTGGAAATATTTAACAGGCTATGCTAATATGATGATACAGTTACAGATGAAAGTCACACCCAATGGTTTTAAATGGGGCTTTCCCTTGAGAACATCCTGGGACGTGGCTCTGACACTTGTTGTTATTCAGCCTGTTCAACATGTGCAGAATGCAAAACTCCATTTTCTCTGTAAGGGAAAGCTTACCGCAGCCACACCTGTATAACAGGTTTTTAATTCATTTCAATTCAATTACACAGCATTAGTCAAAGCAGTATGAGTGAAAATCAATTTCTTTTGAATCGTATGACTCTTGAACCACCTACACTACTGTCACATGATTGCAAATTTCCCCACTGTGGGACTAATAAAGGGATATCTTATCTTATCTTATCTTATGACGCTGTGTGCAGAGCTGCATAGGAATACATATGACTCACACTGACTTCTACTGTAGATCATTAGTATAGCACGCAGAGACAACATATGATATTTCAATTAAAGGGTCAGTTCACCCAAATCCTAAAAATATAAAAGAGTTGTGTGTGCTGCTTGAAAAAATCATATCTTTTCAGAAACAATGGCGTAGTTAATGGAGCAATTTCTTCAGTAGGAAGTAGGAAATTGTGTGTGATTACCTTTACATAACATGTCTTAGTGCCAAATCCACTCCAGCACCGATGGAGCCAAATATTAGCAACTTAAACAAAGAGCACAACCAGCCACTGAACAACAGTGTAAAGAGCAGCTGCGTCTTGTTACTCTCACTCTTTAGGTGTGGTGCCAATTGTGTTCTGGGCCATGTCAGTGCCCGCCCACCATGCCGCGCTGCCCTGTTGGTGTTCCTCTGATGTTAGACAGCTGCGGGTGCTGCCAGGTGTGTGCCAGGCAGGAGGGCGAGGCTTGCACCCACTGGCTGCCCTGTGACACCCAGCGAGGGCTGCAGTGTGACTACAGCGCCAGCTTCCCTGGAGGGCCGGGACAGTGTGTCGGTGCGAACAGAATACACTCAAACTGAAACAGATTAGAGCCGCAAGTACTAGTACTACTGACAAAACTGCAACTGTTATGCCATTACTATTACTACTATATCATCTGTTTTTACCTCTCATGTGTTATCATTAATCATTTGTCATTTTTCAAGCAAAATTTCCAAACATTTGATGGTTCGAGGTTCTCAAATGTGAGAATTTGCTGCATTTCTGAGTTTTACATGAGAGTAAATTAAATATCTTTGAATAATGTAATGATAATATAAGAGGCACAACCTGAGGTAGCTGTCAACACTACTACTACTACTGCTATGACAGAACAACCCAGTCGGCAGAAAAAATGTTGGCATTTTTTGTTTCTGTAAACCACAGATACGCTGAATGTCGACGTTTCTCAACCAAAAACACATCTCATAAATACCTTTCCTATCAGCCTCGTATCATGCTTGCAGAAACCCAGGAACGCACATTGATACGGGATTGATGCTGTGAAACAATAAAGTTTAGGCAACAAAACAAGGCTACTTGGTTATGGTTAGATAAAAGATCATGGTTTGTGTTAAATAATAACGTAACAACGTAACAACGTAACATAACGAAGTAACATAATGAAGTAACATAACAACGTAACATAACAACGTAACATAAAAACATAACATAACAACGTAACATGACAATGTTAAATAAAAACGTAACGTAAAAACGTAACGTAAAGACGTAACGTAACGACGTAACGTGGCGACGTAACGGGACGACGTAACGGGACGACGTTATGTAACAACCATAACAACGTAAGGTAACAAATAATAACGTAACAACGTAACATAACAACGTAACCTAACAACTTAACGTAACATAACGACGTGACATAACGACGTAACATGACAACGTAACATAGCGACGTAACATGACGACGTAACATAACGACATAACATAACGACATAACATAACGACATAACATAACGACATAGCATAACGACAACATAACGATGTAACATAACGACGTGACATAACCATAACAATGTAATGTAAAAACATATAGGAACAATGTAAGGTAACGTAACAGAACAGAACGGAATGGAACAGAACAGAACGGAATGGAACAACCATAACAACGTAACGTAACAACAATAACAATGTAAATAGTAAATGGACTTGCATTTATTTAGCGCCTTTCTAGTTTTCCAACTACTCAAATCACTTTACACTACATGTCAGTATTCACCCGTTCACACACACATTCATACACTGATGGCAGAGACAAGGTGCCAACGTGCCCATCAGGATCTAATCTAAATACTCATTCACACACAGGTATGGCTCAGCCTTCAGGAGCAGTTTGGGGTTAAGTGCCTTGCCCAAGGATACTTCGACCTGTGGACTGAAGGAACGGGGATCAAACTACCTACCTTCCGATTGGTGGGCAACACGCTCTACCTCTGAGCCACAGCTGCCCTGTTGTTACGTAACAACGTAATGTAACAACGTAATGTAACAACGTAATGTAACAACGTAATGTAACAACGTAACTAGCGTGAATAAATAACACCCGCCCTTAGGGGACTTTCTTACGTAGCGTTGTATAACAAGCGTAAAGTCAATCATTGACTTTTTGTTTCATACGTGACATGAACAGCGGCCTCCTGGGTTTGTTTGACCCATCCACTTTCACCCTTGTTATACTATACCATGTAACTTTCAATAACGGTTGCTCGATATACTACTAGTCACTTGCTCTGACTGAATGCAAAAACGGTTTACAGTAACATATAATGCCAAAATTTTTTCCTGGCAACTGAGCTGGACTGAAGTATTGGTAGCGTACTCCCATACAGTAGTATATTACTACTGCTGCTGCAACTACTGCTACTGATAGTACTGATGTTGCCTACTACTACTACTACCACTACTATTAGGCAACCACTGCGATCACTATTTACGGGAACTGTTTTAAGTTATTTGATACAGCAGACCAGTGACTCCATTCCTTACTGTACTGATGCATATACCGAAGAATCTCTTGCTAACGTGTTACAGTAATGATTTGCATAACAACCTGTTTCCCGCAGGTCCTTTGTCTGCACACGTTTCACATAACTCACCTCATACTTGGCACAGAAGTGATGCAGCGTGGCACTTACACCCACATAACATTCCCTCCTCTTCCCCTCCCTTTGCTGTGATGATAAGGTCTGAATGAGCTGGGCTGTGAGATGAATGGCCGGAGGCTGGAGGAGGGACAGGTATTTCAACCTTCCTGTGCCCAGCTCTGCCACTGCCTGGGAGGAGGGTTGACCTGCGTGCCCCTGTGCAGCGATGATCTGCAGAGGCCCGTCGATAAATGCCCCAGCCCTCAGCTGGTGCGACTACCAGGGCTCTGCTGCAAAGAATGGGTGTGTGACGGCATGGACAACAGCATTTCCTCAAATCCATCAGCAGGTATTGATGATCAATACAAGACCAAAAAAAAGATGTCTGGAAACACATTTCAACAATGGTTAGATTGTCAGAATTATAACTGCGACAGCAAGTCTGGCTGTTAAGACTCATATAAAAGAGTAAAAGCATCAGATATAGTTACTTTTTGAAGACTGAAGAGGCATCTGCGTCAGATCCCTGCCAGCTCTAAAGCAATTGGATGATTTTCCGCTATTTCCTGTGAGTCTTTAAAAGCTGCTTTAAAGGTCTCATATTATAAAAACGTGAGATTTTCATATTTTTTTTATTATAAAGCAGGCTTAATTCCTATATAAATACTGTGAAAGTATCGAAACGCTAAATCCACAGGGAAATACACACAGCTCGTATTCAGAAACTCTGCATTTGAAACAAGCTGTCAGGATTTCTGTCCATTTGTGATGTCACAAATATACAAT
>CAKAKR010042566.1:0-22669 GCA_916700685.1 Adelosebastes latens | reverse complement strand
TGTGTCCCAGTTTATTCCTGGTTGCAGTGTATGTGAATTTCATCAGCTGACAGGAAGTACACATGGGCCCAAGCAATTTCGTCGCAATTCCATTGAAATGCGATAAAACGGAGCGTTTAAGACAGAGGGTAAATACAGGCATATTGAGGCCGACAGTATGAGGAAAATACCGGTTTTTTTTAACATTACAGCATGTAAACATGTTCTATTACAAGTATGATCCTGAAAATTAGCATAATATGGGACCTTTAAAATTCAGGTCAGCAGGTGTTTGGATACATGGACACACAGTCAACAACCAGAATGTTTCAGCTCACTTTTGGGTAGTGACGAAATAAACAGATATCATACCAAAGAGGTGTCAGGAAGACTAAACATCTGTGTGAAACATCTGTGAGCACTATTCTTAGCAAACTGACCTCACCCGAGCGGAAGTTTACAACATTTCAGACTGCCATTCATGTATGTGCTGAATCTTCCGACTCATGAGTTCTCATCAAAGCTGTCCACTTCAAACAACTTTCAGCTTGATGCACAGTGCAAATATTTTCCTCTTCGGTGTTTCTTTCCAGCAGAGCAGACTCGTCAGGACTACGGGGGTGGGCTGTCCGGTCCATCGTTTGGCTTGATCTCCAACTGTATCGACTGGACCTCAGACTGGAGCCCCTGCTCCCACAGCTGTGGCCCAGGTGTCTCCACCCGCACCTCAAACAGGAACTGGGCTTGCCGCTTGCAGACCGAGACCAGACTGTGCCAGGTCAGGCCGTGCCAGACTCTGCTGCCGGGGCTTCGAAGGCTGCAGCCGGTCAGTGCATTATTAACACACATGAATCAGTTCCAGTGATCAAACATTTGTTAATACATTTCGTGTATACTATTTGCAAATGCTTTCGGTGATGTACTGCTTTTCTGAGCTGATATGAAAAGTCATTAGATAACTTCTGTTCTGATTTGGCGCTACATAAATAAAACCGTCTTGACTTGACTAGTGGGACTCAAAAATATTATATAAATAAAGACATTACAAAAGAAATAATCATCTAGAAATACTGTAAAATACTGTGTATAAAAGTCATCAAAAAGTTAAATGAATAAGCAGTAAGAGCTGATCTGAGGTCTGCTGTCCAGCTGTCGTCTATGAGAGCCGGCTGTCAATCACTCGCCAACTCCGATCAAACGGTCAAACTAGGCAGCACTGATCAAATATGAATCAATATTATGTTACGTTAATGCCTATTTCTCTCCTCAAATGTTTTCAGAAACATCTTGTAGTGCACGGTTTAGCTGTAAAATGAGAACGTTTTTTTGACCTGGCAGCCATGTTGAGATTTCTTCAGGGAATACCAAGCATCGCTCACATGACCGGAGCACAGCCAATAGGAACGCTCTCTCAATTAAATGACCTGTGATTGGTCAAAGTCTCCCGTCACGGGCTAGATGTTCTTGAGCCTGAAAACAGAGCCATGAGGAGGAGCAGAAGTCTAGTTTTCTCTCAGAACACTTGAATTACAATATGCTGAAAGGTTATTATGGGATTTTTGCCCAATGATGCCAAAAATATACTGACTACTGCAGGTTTAATCCAGAATTATATACATTTCTAAGTTACTCAGTACCATGTGTTGCCAGCAGGTGCGGCTTTGCCACTTGTCCCCAAATGACCCCGTGGCCTCTAGATGTAAAGCTGCACAGGTGGAGGTGATAACACTCATGACAGCTATTACTTGCTATAACATGTACAGCTGCATATTCCACGCTGGCTCACCGGCGTGGAATATTGGGACACTTCGGTGGAATGCAGCAATCACTAGGAATGTCACCGAATACAAGTCATGTCACTGCAAGCTAGCTCCTGTTAGCTAGAGAAGCCAAAAAGAAAGACACAAAGCCAGCTGGCATCACAGCAGACAGCTAGTTTAACACTAGGTCTATGGCATAAATTATCCAAATAATTATAACATGGCTGACAACAGGTAAAATGCAGGTGATGTTAGCCTGTTGGAGAAGCTAACATTTATACAACCATGATGATATATAATACATCCTCTGAAATACAACTGACTGACTCCTCACTTGTGTTGTCAATAGTAGTGTTTGATTTTTGTGAATTGTGTGTGCCTAAACTCACACTGCCTTCAAAACTCAAAAATTCAAAAAGATATATGTAACTCTTTCCTACTCATGATGAGAAGGCAATGGTACTGTAACATTGGTGATAAATACAATATCAGGATACAGCAGGGTCATCATTATGGGGTAAATTAGCCCACTAATGTTAGACGTGAGCATTATGTAAGACCCTACTCTGTAAAAGGTCTGCTATGAGTGAAATAAAAAGCCACAGAAAAAGTGAGAACTCTTTGATCTTGCAAACCTGAGGTCTGCAGTTGGACACTCTGGGTTGAGCCTGCTAATACCCTTTTCCCACCAAAATTAGCATGTATATGCAGGTTTTTTAAACATGGTAAAAACCTGCTAAAATAGGTGATACACTCCTTTCCCATTGCCAGTAGACAAGTATGCCTTTCTGTTTCATTTTCTGGCATGTCACGTTCCACATTATGAACACACAGGAAATGAGGGTCAGTAAACAGTGAAAATGTGGTTACCTTTTTTAAGATCGGTTCCTTATTCAGTTGCAAACTCTCAAACCAGAGTTAGTGATTTTTGGAACAGTGGAAGGACCAACAAAGGCGTTTTTTGAAAAGTTTTATTTTGTTTTGTTAAGTTTGAATGAAGTGTGTTTTACAACGATCACGATCAGCAAGCTAAAATGACTGTTATCTGACTGGAGTCTCGTGGCTTTGCGGAGCGCATATAACAGCTGTTTCTTTTCACATCTAACTCTGTGAATTAAAGGTTTATTATGACCAAACCAGAGTCGGTGGTTGGTTGAACAGTGGAAAGACAAACAAAGACGGTTTTGATGGGTTTTATTTTGTTTCTGTCGAGTTTGAATGAAGTGTGTTTGACGACGATCAGCGAGGTATGACTGTTGTCTGACTGAAGTCTGGTGGCTTTGAAAGGGGGCGAAAATTAGCTTGTCCACTCGGGTGTCATGTTTCCATCACAGTTGATCAGGGCTGGTGGCATGTGATTGGCTTAGGGGCGAAGAGGGGTGAGGCTTGGTTACAACAACACTGTAATGAAAAGTGACATATGGAATACTGTATCCTTATCAAACATTATATTTACAAATTTTGTGCCATAATCCAAGATAAGAAAGGTCTCAATTTAGATAATAAAACATGTACCAATCTACAAATGCCTACACATCACTGGACATATAACAAGAGCAACCACATAATTACTACAATTCTGCCTGTCACTATGTATTTCAGGGCTCGGGGGTGTGCGAGAGCAGCTATAGTTCACCTCTGTCCATTCAGCTTGAACAGCAGGGCTGCTGGAGCACCAGAGCCTACCGTCCCAGGTTCTGCGCCTTGACCTGTCCGGAGGGGCGCTGCTGCAGACCCTCCCACACCAGGACGGTGCGGATGGTTTTCCGTTGCCCCCAAGACAGGCTCACCCAGCAGCAGGTGATGATGATTGAGTCCTGCTCCTGCAGCGTCTCCAACTGCCTCCAGTCCCCGTCCACAGCTGCCCGGAGTGTCCTGCCCTGGCTGTGAGGTGCATGTGTATCCAGAAAAGATGGGCAGGTCCCATCTGTGAGGAAAGTGACCAAATGTACACACATGATAGTTGAGCCAGTGTTTTAAAATCATGGGAAGATTAAAATCAGGATGGGAAACTTGACATTTGACAATCGCTTTTGAGTATCCAGATGTGCAAATACGTATGAGCACTGACATTTGAAAGCATGTACTAAGATTTATGCAGTAATCTGTATCCACATTTAAATCCAAGCAAAAGGTAACCTCATTCACATAATTTTACCCAATATGTTTATATATTTTGATGCTCCTACCAATTATCATATCACCATATCTTGCCATTTGAATCCTGTCCACTCTTTAAAGGTCCCATATCGTGCTCATTTTCAGGTTCATACTTATTTTGTGTTTCTACTAGAACATGTTTACATGCTGTAATGTTCAAAAAACACATTATTTTCCTCATACTGTCTGCCTGAATATACCTGTATTCACCCTCTCTCTGAAGCGCTCCGTTTTAGTGCATTTCAATGGAATTGCAACGGAATTGCGTTGCTAGGCAGCAGTTTGGGTCTGTGTTTACTTCCTGTCAGCTGATGTTATTTACATACACTGCAACAGGAAATAAACTGGGACACATTTAGAATGTTTATGTTTAAAACCGTGTAATGGTCTAAATATTGTATATTTGTGACATCACAAATGGACAGAAATCCTAACGGCTTGTTTCAAACGCACAGTTTCTGAATACGGGCTGTGTGTATTTCTCCGTATATTGAGCGTTTTGATAGTTTAACAGTATTTATATCACACTTAAACCTGCTTTATAATATAAAAGACCTGAAAATCTCACTTTTTCACAATATGGGACCTTTAACAAACTCAGATTTTACCGAGATTAAAACATACGTCCATACTTTAAGTGCTCACAAACAGAACAGAAAACCACCCAACTCTGCAGTTCTCTCACTCGACTGCTTTAAAGGTGCAATGTGTACGATCTGGCCAGAATTTTACTTTATAGTATTTGAAAAATAAGCTAGTGTTGACGTTATGTCAAACGTTTCATTCTACGTATCGTGTTGCAGAGATATCTACTGAAATGAGTATGCTAACCAGCTAGCGTCCTGTCCTGTAATACCACTTGTTCCTCGAGAGGCGATAGTGAGTCACTGCAGCGTCCAGTCTGTCCTTAGTCCAGCATGAGAGGACCAGGAAGTAGAGCTGCCAGGAGGGCTTGTCAATCACATTGGAGGTACACGGTCCATGTACGTTTTGATAGTTTGTTTATTGGATTAAATCCAAAGTGGCAGAAACGAGAAAAAGACACGTGTTTTTTCGTCCTCCCCGTCTCCTGGCGAAGTATTCTCCTGGCGGCGGGGAGGACGAAACAAAAATAGGAGTAATTTTCTGCCTCTTTGGATTTAATCCAACAAACAAACCAATCCAATAGTACAGCCCCGGTTAGTGGAACAGTAAACGCGATATAGGTCGACGCCACACGTGAAGATTACAAGATAGCAGTGTTATTTTGACCGGCTCTCAGAGAGCCTGCTGTTACTTAGTAGTTGGCTTTTTATTTTAATAACTGACGACTGTAAATTTAGAATTGTTTGTACCTTAGGAGAGGTGAAATGCTGCTACCATATTTCTTTGGAGCGAGCAGGTAGCCAGGTATTACACATTGCCCCTTTAAAGTTCAGCTGAAATGAAACCGCATGTTTTATTTTCAGCTGTGGCATACAGATTTGTACGGAGCCCCCCCTCGACCCCTAGGAGAACATTTTTTTTTAAGTCGTGCCCTCAAGTTAGTAACTCGTTCCCTCGAGTTATTAACCCGTTCCCTCGAGTTAGTAGCCCGTTCCCTCGAGTTAGTAACCAGTTCCCTCGAGTTAGTAACCCGTTCCCTCGAGTTAGTAACTTGTTCCCTCAAGTTAATAACCAGTTCCCTCGAGTTAGTAACCCGTTCCCTTGAGTTAGTAACCAGTTCCCTCGAGTTAGTAACCCGTTCCCTCGAGTTAGTAACTTGTTCCCTCGAGTTAGTAACCAGTTCCCTCGAGTTAGTAACCCGTTCCCTTGAGTTAGTAGCCCGTTCCCTCGAGTTAGTAACCCATTCCCTCGAGTTAGTAATTTGTTCCCTCGAGTTAGTAACCCGTTCCCTCGAGTTAGTAACTTGTTTCCTTGACTTAGTAACCTGTTCCCTCGAGTTAGTAACTTGTCTCTCGAGTTAGTAACTGGTTCCCTCGAGTTAGTAACTCCTTCCCTCGAGTTAGTAACTCCTTCCCTCGAGTTAGTAACTCGCTCCCTCGAGTTACTTCATAGTGCACTTCTTCCAATCATTCCTGACAGTCCACGCATCGCTGATGTACGGAGCCCCCCTTGATGATGTACTTTGGTAAAGTTGGAAAGATATTGACAGATTTCAAACTTCCCGGATCAATAACTCATAACCGAAACGTTGTTAAAACACAAACAACGGCTCTCTCTAGCCGTAGTGAGGTAGACAACGAGCTACAACCTCATTTTAATCACAACCAGTCGTCCTCCTAGCTGGACACATTACATCGGTCTCTATACGCAGACGGCTGTGAGACGAGTGGTCAGGGACCGTCTACAAAGAGCAACGCCGAAAAGAGAACAAATATTCAATAACTTCAGTATTATACAGTGTAGTACCACAAATAAAATACTTCACACATCAATGGTCTCCTCAGAGTTGTACTACAACACTTAGTTTGGAAAAAATTTGCTTTTGCATAATTTTGGTGAATGGGAAGATATTCAATAACTTTACTTTTATAAAGTGTAGTGCCACCAAAATGTCTTAATTATTTTAATCAGTATAATCAGTCAGAGACCATTGGTGTGTGAAGTGATTTTTGGTGGTACTACACTGCATAATACTGAAGTTATTGAATCATTTTCCCATTCAAAATTCAAAAGAATTATGCAAAAGCATATTTTTTTCCAAACTAAATGTTGTAGTACAACTATGAGGAGATCATTGAAGTCATTTTGATGGTACTGAACTGTACATTTCTGAAGTTATTGAATATTTTTCCCATTAAAAGTTCATAATTACACAGGAGAAATGTATAGATTGTAAGTTCTGATTTCATGATAACATCCTCCAGAGTGTACATAAACAGACGATGCCGTTGTTTCTCTCTCTGTCTGACTAGCAGCCAGGAAGCAGTCTGCGGCACAAATAGAGCCCTGGATTGTGAACCGCGACCCACTTTAGCTTCAATATCTCCTCATCTACAAGCACGCACGCACACACAAACATCCACTCTCAACACAGAGTCATCGTGGAGCCAACACCAGCAAATCTGAGTTAGACGAAGGTGAACAGATAACTGCACACTGATTTTAGAGGAGAAACTGGGCCCACTTCTTACACAAACTATGCATATTTAATATAAAATGATACAAATCCACATATCTTAGTGCACTTTGTTATTGCAGTATTCATTTACAAATGTTAAGATGGATTTTTTTTTTTTAATACTTTATTTTTTCCCTTTTTTCAAGGCTGTTTTCATATATGCAGTCCACTGTTTGTAATTACAACAGTCCATAAACCAACTTTTAAGTAGATGAGCTTACAGACAAACCCATCAAGTACAGAGAGAAAACAACCTCAACATTCAAAACCAAGACAAAACCAAGAAAAGAAATAACGATAATAATAATGATAAAAAGAAAGAGTAGAGTTAAAAAAACAACAACAACAAAGCAAACATTTACATGGGCACACAAATGCATCCTCCTTAACGTCAGGTCACCTCCAAGCATATGTATATGTGCATGCGTGTTAACCCATGTAACTATATGTCTTCTGTTAGACTCCAGAAGATGGATTTTCATGCTGATGAATAAATGTTGAATAAAACTGACTTAGTTCATGTTTCATGCACATGATGAATATCTTAGCAGAATGGCATTTGGTTACCTAAATTTTAATTTAAATGCTGGTAAACAATCCACCTTGTTGTTAAAAGTTATTACACAATCAGTGTTTGACAAGAGGGAGGAGAGTGTGTGCCAGTGCTGTTGTGGCATGACAGGAAGTGTGATGTAAATCATAATTTACAGGAATAAACCCCTTTGATTTGCTCTTCGTAAAAGCTCTGTGATGTTGATTTTTTTATTTTCGTTTTCACCTCTCAAGCATGGCTGCATGTCTCTTCATGTGCATCGCACCAAACCTCGACACTAAGGGAGGGAAGTGGGCGGGCATCTTCTTGCTTTCCTATTCAGTTGTTTCTGCCCGACGCACAGACACGTCGTCTATAAAGGAGGATGTTTAGTCTGTTTAGTCTCTAGCTGTTTGATTATTGTGGGAAAAGTTCAGATTGAATGAAAGACGGATTGAAAACCAGCGTGGGGACCCCCTGAGAGAGATGTCTGGAAACTTCACGCACGGAGCCTGCGGGAGCATCAACCTGAATTTCACGCACGCTTTCCTGCCGCCTGTCTTCATCACCGTGTTCGTGGTGGGCACGCTGTCCAACATGTGGGGGATCCGGAGCGTGTGCACGAGCTGGACCAAGATCGGCAGCATCAACATCTTCATGTTGAACCTCGGGCTCGCGGACCTGCTCTACCTGTTCACCTTACCCTTCCTCGTGCACTATTACGCGCAGAACAGCAAATGGGTGTTCGGCCAGACGTTCTGCAAAGTGACGCGCTTCTGCTTCAACCTCAACCTGTACGGCAGCATCGGCTTCCTCACCTGCATCAGCATCTACAGATACCTGGGCATCGTGCACCCCATGAGGGTGATGGGTAAAATCACCAGCAGACACTCTCTGGCCATCAGCGTCCTGGTCTGGATCCTCGTCATCATTCAGATCCTCCCGGATATGTTCTTCGACAAGAATGATCCAAAGTTACCAGACGCGTGTTTCGACACCACCTCGAACGCGCTGATCGAGTACTACCTGCCTTACAGCCTCGGATGGACCGTGACAGGTTTTGCCGTCCCACTAGTGATCATCCTGGTCTGTTATGGACACGTTATTGTGGTTCTCGCCACCAAAGCCAACGTGAATCCTCTGCTGAAGCGCAGGTGTTTGAAGATGGTGGTGTTTCTGGTGATCCTCTTCTCCATCTGTTTCATCCCCTACCACGTGTTTAAGAATGTGAACCTGGAGATCAGGATTTTGAAACTAAACGGGACTTGCCGCGCCGGTTACCGCAACGTGTACATCGCGCATCAGGTGGGCAGATGTCTGGCGTGTCTCAACAGCGCGATCAACCCGCTCATTTATATTGTTGGGAATGATGAGTTCCTCATGAGGCTCCATGAGCTCGGCAGACGGGCCCGGGTGTCTCTGGCCGGTCTGACTGGAGCAGTCCTGTACCGGAGTCCCACGGACACGGACTCACCGTCAGGGACGCGCGATAACTCCGACATGATGAAAGGATGAATGAAAGACGCACAATCGGTTCCAAACCGAGAACACACACACAAACAGAACTCCCACATTACCGGGAGCAAAGTACAATAATGAGTTGATGATTTGCAAAGATATTAAGCTTCGTTATCAGCCTTGTTATCCAGCAGCGCCATCAGTCATCAGCTCAGCAGATGTGCCAGATGCGCACAGAGAGGAAATCTGTGCGTCCTGCATACTGGAGTATTTTCCTCTCTCTGTGTGTGTCTGCTGAATGAACATCATTACAAAAGACAAAAACTTGTTATTTACAGCTGAAGCTCCTGTTATTATCTGGTGTAGTATAACTGATTTATTGCATCAAGTATTCAGTATTATTGTACATTAGACTTAAAGGTCCCATATCGTGCTCATTTTCAGGATCATACTTGTATTTTGTGTTTCTACTAGAACATGTTTACATGCAGTAATGTTAAAAAAAAAATGTTATTTTCCTCATACTGTCGGCCTGAATATGCCTGTATTTACCCTCTGTCTGAAACGCTCCATTTTAGCACATTGGGATGGAATTGCAACAGGATTGCGTTGCTATAGGCAACAGCTTGGGTCCATGTGTACTTCCCGTCAGCTGATGTCATTCACATACACTGCAACCAGGAATAAACTGGGACACATTTAGAATGTTTATGTTTAAAACTGCGTAAAGGGTCTAAATATTGTATATTTGTGACATCACAAATGGACAGAAATCATGAGTGATGATTTGCAAAGATATGAAGCATCCTTATCCTGCAGCGCCATCAGTCATCAGCTCAGCACAGAGAGGAAATCTGTGCGTCCTGCATGCTGGAGGGTTTTCCTCTCTGTGTGTGTCTGCTGAATGAACATCATTACAAAAGACACAACTTGTTATTTGCAGCTGAAGCTTGTGTTAGATTCTCATGTAGTAGCACTGATTTATTGCATCAAGTATTCAGTATTATTGTACATTAGTGTACCAAGGTGCTGTTATTAATATGTTGCACTTCTTATGTATTACCTGCTCTACTGCCCAGACAGTGCAGGGAAAAGTTCAATTCATGTGCTTTAAGCACTGCCGGGGACTTGTTTATAATTTGTGATGTATTGCACTATATACCTTTGTCCTGTTACACAGGCACCAGAGAGAGACAGTGGAACTGTCAGAGTGGAACTGTCAGAGTCACAGTTCTGATATTGCGAGTTTGTTCAGAGAAAATAGATATGGATTTAATAAGGGAACTGCAACAGTGATGGAAGTGCTGAAGACAGGATTCAAAACCTCAGTAAAAGTACAAATATACCACGCTGTAAAAAACATCTTGTATTAAAATGTTTACATAAATAAAAGTACAAAGGTATTATCAAGACAATGTACTCAAATGTCACAAATTAAAGTACTCATTGTGCAGAATGCCACCTGTCAGAATGATTTATTATTATAATTATTGGGTCAGTATTAATGAATTACCATGTAAGGTGGAACTAATAGGTCCTCCTACTAAAACTGATGCAGTCTGATACAACAGTCCTGCTGTACAGGTTCATATATTCAGTTATTTTTGAAACTTTAGAGGGGTGTTGAAGGTCATTTTGGAGGCTGTAGTTTGTGGTGCATTATACAGAGAGACCCTCACTGGCTGTTGTATTAAGCTGCATTTTATAGATATATTCACCATTAGTATGCAGATTCATTTGATTGTATATCAGTTAATCATTATATTTATAAAACAACAAAAACAGTGAAAAATTGTCACAGTTTCCTGAAGCTCAAGTTGATTTAATCAGATGTTTTGTTTGGTCTGACTAATGGCTGGTTCAGACTACCGGTGAGTGTTACTGCCATTAGCTTCAAGCTTCCTTCCTGATGAAATCACGTCTGTCACGTCTCTTAGCCAAAGTCACAACAAGAATTTATGAATCTCAATCGCCTAATCTGACATAGTGACCATCCTAACCGACAAAAATACAGTGTGTAGTCTGAACCAGGCGAAACAGTCCGATATCCAAAGACATTCAATTCACTAACTAAGGTGAGACAACTCCTATCTGAGAAGCTGTAAGCTTGGGGAAATGACTTAAAGGTCCCATATCGTGCTCATTTTCAGGTTCATACTTGTATTTTGTGTTTCTATTAGAACATGTTTACATGATGTAATGTTCAAAAAACCCTTTGTTTTCCTCATACTGTCTGCCTGAATATGCCTGTATTTACCCTCTGTCTGAAACGCTCCGTTTTAGCACATTTCGACGGAATTGCAACAGGATTGCGTTGCTAGGCAACAGCTTGGGTCCATCTGTACTTCCTGTCAGCTGATGACATTAACATACACTGCAACCAGGAATAAACTGGGACACATTTAGAATGTTTATGTTTAAAACTGCGTAAAGGGTCTAAATATTGTATATTTGTGACATCACAAATGGACAGAAATCCTGACAGCTTGTTTCAAATGCAGAGTTTCTGAATACGGGCTGTGTATTTCCCTGTGGATTGAGCTTTGTGATACTTTCACAGTATTTATATAGGACTTAAGCCTGCTTTATAATAAAAAAAAACATGAAAATCTCACTTTTTTATAATATGTCCTCTTTAAACAATAAACTATCAAAATAGTTGAATGATTTTCTGTTGATTAGAATGTGAATGGTTTACAAAAGCATTATATCCATAGATAACACGGGCAGTTATTCAGTGAACTCTTTATAACCTCTTTTCCCTTAAAGCTAGAGTTGATCACCTTCTTCAACAACATGTTTTGTTATATTTGTTGAAATTTTCATAATGTCCCGACAGAAATCAACAAATCAAATGCTCTGACAAAAAAAAAAAAAAAGCGGGTATCCGTGTCTGTCGCAGGACTGTAATAAACCCGTCCAATCATTTCATTCAGGCCCGAACGTAACGATTGGACGGGCTACCTGTCTACCTGCATGCACTCTGCCTGTGTACTCATTCACCAGAGTCTCCTAGCAGCTGCTAGCTTGACAGCTGTGAGTACTAACAGTAGCCATGTTTGTAGTTCACGTTCATAATGATCATTTGGAGGGAGGCCTGAAGTGACGGACTGTCAGTGTACTTGGCGTCTTTCTCTCTAGATTTAGGCCAGGGGTCTGCAACCTGCGGCTCTTCAGCCCCTCTCCAGTGGCTCCCTGTGGATTTTTAAAAATAGAAATGAATAACTGTTTTTGGTTTACATTTTCATTTTTATTTATCATTGTTGTAGGTCTATGGTACGAAGGTATGACAGAGTATTAGGGCCACATTGAGGGAAAAAAAATAAACTTGAGATTACGAGAATTAAGTCATAAGTTTAAGAGAAGAGTCATAATATTATAAAGTAGTAATTTTACGTGTTATTTTCTCTTTTTCTCGTAAAGTTATGACTTTATTCTTATAATATTCTGATTTTTTTCTCGTAAAGTTATGACTTTATTTCCCCAAATCTCTGATTTTTTTCCCTCAATGTGACCCTAATACTTCGTATACATTTGCACTTTGGCCCTCACTGCATTAGACTTATATACTTAGACTATAAACTGTGTTACCTTCATCACAATGCTCAAATGCTTTGCGGCTCCAGACAGATCTTTTTTTTAATGTTTTCTTTGCCTAAAATGTCTCTTTTGATAGTAAAGGTTGCTGATCCCCTGTGTTAGGGACAGTTGGAGCTGGTGCTGCTCGCTGCTTTCAGTAGAAAAGGAGGAAGAGAATGTTGACTTCTGTGGTTGCTCAGCTATGCGGCAGATATTTATCTGCCCTCTGCTAACTTCACACACTACTGAGAGAATTTCAGGAAGCTGAAGCTACTGTCTTTGCCTGTCTTCATGAACAATCTTTGTACCTTTCTGTAAAGCTCTGGTTACAGTTGATCAGTAAATCTAGTTTGGCGACAATTAATAATAGCTATTTTAGCATATTTACAGTGTAATTTCATTTTATGCATCAGGTACCAATAAAATACCAGTTCCTACTTTACTTAGCTGTAGGTACAGTTGAAGAAAACAAAACTATGGGGAACAAGGGTTTAACAGCTGAGCATTTTAGAGGAAAATAATTCAATTACAATCAAAATATTGCATAATTTGTTCTTACTGTGTAATTGAAGGGTAAAACGCGGAGTACTATTAAAGGCCTGTTGTCATTTTGGGAATGTTAGGCTACTCAATTTATACAGTATGTTCTTCAATAACCCTCCATCTGAGTTTCCAGAGATGTTCCCAAAGCCCTTTTTCTCCTTTCCTTTAAAGGTCCCATATTTTAAAAGTGAGATTTTCATGTCTTTTATATCATAAAGCAGGTTTAAGTGCTATATAAATACTGTGAAAGTATCAAAACACTCAATCCACGGAGAAATACACACAGCCCGTATTTAGAAACTGTGTGTTTGAAACAAGCCGTTAGCATTTCTGTCCATTTGTGATGTCACAAATCTACAATATTTAGACCATTTCACAGTTTTAAATGTAAACATACTAAATGTGTCCCAGTTTATTTCCTATTGCAGTGTATGTGAATGACATCAGCTGACAGGATGTAAACATGGACCCAAGCTGTTTCCTAGCAACACACTTCCGTTGAAATGCGCTAAAACGGAGCGTTTCGGACAGAGCATGAATACAGGTATATTCAGACGGACAGTATGAGAAAAATAATGAGTTTTTTTAACATTAAAGCATGTAAACATGTTCTAGTAGAAACCCAAAATACAAACATAAACCCAAAAATGAGCATGATATGTCCCCTTTAAAATGCCCAACTGTTACTCCCTTATTCCTCATAGTCTTGTTTTTGTTTTTTTAAGTATTTTAGGGGAGACACCCAGGCAAAAACATTGTTTTTCAAGCAATGGTCAATTTTTGAGATTTTGGACTATTTTGCTTCCATAACATGTCTTCTTTCAGACTTGTGGAAAGAAAACATAAAAAAAAAATGATTTTAATGCCTCATTTGCATATATAAATAAAGAATTTCAGAAAACTTGTGACACAAAAAATAATCTCTCTGAATGTAATCGACTGGGGAAATTCCTCGGTGGTATCTATTATTACATGTTTGACCCTATTCACCTGTAGTGTCCGGATTCATACAACAAAATTACAGCGTGAAGTGTGTTTTTTTCCCAGATGAGAAATTTCCCAGCCAGCTCACCTACTTGTCACCATTTCAGGAAAAGGTGCCAGCCTTACTTTGTTTTTCCATTGTTCCTATTTTTTATATTTCCTTCTATTTAAATTTTTCATAATTTGTTTCACTTTTGTTTTGCTTTTTTTTACTGTGTTGTATCTAAAAATTAGAGTTTCAGAGACTTTGTTCCCTGCATTCTGGTGACTTTAAAAGAGTGAAAATAACAAAATAATAAGTACACTGCAAAATTTTGATGTCAAACTTTTGATTTTACCTTTAACTCCCAGGAAAGAAAACAGAATAATTTGCTCCTCTGGTGTGAACTTGGTGTGTGAATCTCTGGCATAAACTAATATTCATCCGTTTTTATTTATGTTTTGATCCTGCTTGAGTATTTCTTTCTCTTAGTTCTCTCCATATCTCTCTCCTTCTCTCACTCACTGAAGGTCCTTCAGACACAACGTGACAACGCCACCACTGACCTCTGAAACCTGTTATTTCTAACGGCTTGCGCCGCGCCACGACGGCTTTTCGCTGCATCGAGCAAAGCCCAACTTTGGGCGCTGCACGCTGTGGCGAGCGCAGCTTGAACATGAGCTCAAACTGCGCTGCGTCGCGAGCTTAGACTGCTCTCTTCCGCCGGGAAACGACAGTTTGTGTAGCTCTATTGTCGTCCGGGTGGAAACAGTAGGGATTATATACACTGTTCAGTTCCAGAAACAGGCTAAGATAACGAAAAGGAAAGAAAAAGTGTGAGAATTTGCCATAAATTTGGAGAAATACGGGAGAACTGTGACCCCGGGAGGAAACCGTGAGAGGGCGATGAAAAACGGGAGTCTCCCGGGAATATCGTGACGGTTGGCAAGTATGGTGCCACCGTTGCTCAGGAGGTCAACTATCTTATTTCTCTGCAACTGTATTAAGCCAGTGCAAAAGTGAAAGTTTAATGAGGACTATAATTACTGGAAAATGTCTGATGTCACCTGTTTTTGTGGATTCTTTAGAACTGCATCATTAGTGAGGTAAAGCATCCTGTCCTCGTCAGTTCTAATGAAACAGCAAAATGAAGCAGGAAGTCAAGGTCAGGGGCATGGGGATGGTTGAAGTCTGTGTCACTAAATGACTTATTAGATGCTTGACCTGCTCTGCCCCTCAGCAGCCGATATGAGTTCCTGGCATGGATGGAATAATGACTCTGGCCTGCAAATGAGACCGGGATCATGCTATAAACAGGAACATTTAACACAATAAGGATATACTTTCCTAGTCCAACATTCCCCTGGTCCATTGAAGGGTACACAAAAGCCACAAGTGGTTTGTGGTGGACTGAAGGCAGAAAGCTAAAAACTACTACTTGATTCTGTAACAAGTAAGACATGCTCAGCAAAAGTAAGCCTTTTTCCCACCAAAGCAAACGATTGTGTAAACAACACTATTCCGCTGTGTGTGATGTAATGATGGCAGAAAACAGGAACAAAATCTCAACCGTACGGAGCGTCATTCTTCCTTCGCGGTGGCGAAATCATCTTCCTGTGGTTTTACGCTGCAGAGGTCTCAGACGCCCATTCAAACTATTCTCCCTCCATCATTCTGAGTCAGAGAAACATTGCAACATTGCAGTCCTGTTCAACAGAACTCAGAGGCCGACAGAAGAGAGATCATTCTATCCGTGTCCTTTGTGGTGTCTGAGCGGGATCCCAACACAAACTTGTGTTTTCTCTACAAATAAATATTACCATCTTCCACTCCATCCCCTGATTCTGTAAACGTAGTCTGGTAAGAAAAACACAGAGCAGCATGATGAATGTGCAGAAGCACTTAGAGGAAAACACCAGGATCAGCTATACAGCCAGAGACCATGCAGTATTACACAGGTCTGGAAAATCAGAGACAATGCACGTTTAACCTCGTTCACTTCATACTGCTGCTGCTGCACCTTTTCTCTGCTGTCTTGGAAGTTCAAATTCTCTTAACTTCAGACTGAATTGCCGTTCGGTTTCACTTTATTTATTGATTTTGTTCAAGTTAGCCAATTTGTCATCTTGAGGAGGGGTTATTTTGTTGTGTTTTGCCCTAACCAAATCAGTAACGAGTGATGTATCCGTCCCAGAAAGTCATTTTCAGTTGACTGTAAGCTGCGGTAGTGATTGCTTGGAGCAGTTAACTTAAAGGAGACATATCATGCTCATTTCCAGGTTCATACTTTTTTAATTTAGTTTTTTTACTAGAACATGTTTACATGCTTTTATGTTCAAAAAACACATTATTTTTCTCCTCCTGTCTGCCTAAATATACCTGTATTCACCCTCTGTCTGAAACACTCCGTTTTAGCGCCCTGTCTCTTTAAAAATCCCTCCTGATAAACAATAAAACAGGTCAAATACATTTCTCTCTATATACACACGCAAGCCCTGCATTCTGTTCATTCTCTTCATGTTCAAAAAGGGTCATCTTGCTCTTACTTGGACATACCCAAGGTCTTTAGGATGATGGTGTTGATCTACGGTCCACACACCAAGTTTACAGCATCTAATCTCTTGACAGAGAACTTATAGAACCTGTCAGGTACCAGGTTGTTGACCAGTATGTTGTATCTTGACGGCCAGTGATGCGCTGAGCTGTAGTAAGGGGGGAGTTGGCTGTGTTGGGGATGAGCTGGTTCTGCAGGTGCAGAGGGGGCCGAGATTCTGACTCAACCTGCTCTCAAAGTCGTTCATATTTTCATCTACAGGTGGGTTTTCTGGAGTCTCTGCTGCGTGGAAGCTGCCATGTCACTGCCCAACCAAACCAACCTGGTCGTACTTAATGATGAAGGCCTCCAGCTCCCGACGGCCCCCTGATGATCTCTTCATAGAGCGGTCCCAGAAGAGTGAGGAGAAGCTCCACCCGGGTGTTAGCCAGGGTCACGGCACACCGCAGCCTCCGCTTGTCAATCAGAGACGACACCGTGCCATCAGACGAATATGAAGTGTGCTGCTGCTCTTCTGCAGTTGGTAGCAATTGATTGCACGAGCTCCTCTGCATGAGCTGCAGCTCTTCTCGCTTCATCTAGGAAATACATCACACAAAGTCATGAATCTACAGGTGCTCTCATATTACTCGTATCACATCCCTCAGACAGTATACTAGTGAAGGTTTTTAAAAGTTTAAAGACCACACGGGGCATTCTCAATAACTCTGGTTGATTAGACCTCAAAGTGTGCAGCAAAGCTAGCAGGAGAATGAGGGAGCCGTCAATCAAGCACAGTCTGTACACGCCCACACAGCCTTGAGAAGAGCTCTCATCTCATCAACTATGGGTGTGTAGATGCTTCAAGGCTGTGTTCAGACCAACATTAGCACTGCGTGAACAAATGCAGACCCCTCATCTATTTCAATGAGGCCACTGCATTGACACAGTGGGTGTGATGACGCAGAGGGTGTTGAAACCTGGCTCAACTTCATCTTCAAATCACCAGCCGCCGTCGTATCACTTATTTCAGATCAGTAGGTCTGACAGCCAGATAGCAACAGAAATGTGTGTGTAGTAGGAGTTTGGGGACTGGACTAGCAACCAGGGTCTGAAATTAGCACCCGCCACCCGCCAAATGCGGGTAAATTGTTGGCAGTGGCGGGTGAAATCATCAGGATATCTGCCACTTTGGCAGGCAGGGAAAATGCTAGTGGAATAGAGAACAGTAGTTGTCCGCTTTCTTGGCATCTCATGTCTCTGCGTCTATCGATTCCTATTATTGATGCTCCGACAGTTACGCATGCACAATGACGCGTATGCACGCTGGATCATGTTTCAGTTTGTTTCGGACCGGAGACACGGCGGAGAGAAAAAAAGTGCTCAACAACATGGAGCTACTAAACCTGACGGGATGCACCCTGTTTTTCCATGATAAATCTGTGTTTAAATCAGCAGGATGAGAGTTAGTAACGTTAGCTGTTAGCAGCCGGTGGGCAGCACAGTCCTGCCTTGATAAATAACGGAGATACAAACGTCAACGGCGGTGCCATTGAGTTATTATTATAAGGCGTTCAAAGTCTGCTCAGAAAAAAGGACTATACGGTGAAGGTAAATTACAACGTTATCATGATGCGTTCAAATGTAATCTCGTAAAATTAAGTTTTTGGCGAGAAACTTGAATAAATCCAGTTGTTTGTAGGAGATGTTTTCACATCAATATAAAATAGATATTAGAGAGAGAATTATGACCTGTTTAACTTCCTAACAACTTACCAAGATGTTTTTTAATCAAAGAAATTATTTAAATAATTATAATCATTTGAATTGTGTGTTTTTATGAAAATAACCACAATAGATGACAATAACAAAGTACAGTCCCATGCTCAAAAAATAGGGCTCCCCCAGAAGCTACGGTGTAATTCGAACACTGTAATTTACCGTGTATATAATGGTTTTTATGTAAAATATATCAAACATTGAATGACAACCGATCTAAAATGTTATACCTTCATGAAGCGCAGAGATTTCAAAAGTGGCAGATAACATTTCTGAGTGGCAGACAAAAAAAAATACTTGTCTACCACAGTGGCAGGAAGTGAAAAAAGTTCATTTCAGACCCTGGTTGAAAAGTATTTAGCTATTTGCTGCTAGGAATTTAGAACAAATTGATATCTATTGTCAGCTTTTTTCTCAAGGTAGGAGCTCTCTTACCTTTCTTTTTAACAATAATAAAAGGGTTTCAAGTTACAAAAATAAAATGGATACAAAATAACAACAAAAAGTCAAAACGGTTAAAAAATGCTCTAATGACAAAGTCAAAGAAGCCTTTCAGGAAAGATTTCTCCCAAAAAGGGCTAAAAATTTCAAAAAGTCTCTCAAAATGAAAAAAGGAAAAAGCCCAAAAGGCTTCGTTTTCTGTCGTCTCTCTCTTTTTATACTTTTTTTCCGAGCATCCTTCGTCTCTGGATCCATATATAGTTCAAACTTAAACATCACCAAATGATTGGATCATCCGTTCCAAGTAACATCTTTGATTTTTTTAATGTTTTTATAGTCTTGTTCTTGACACCCACACCAAGTGGTGAAGTGACATCCTGTTTTTCTGTTTTTATATTTGGCAGATTTCAGCACGTGTTTCAGATGTGAAAACCACAGAATGTTTCCTGTTCCGGCTGATAGCACGTGTATTCTGTTCAACCGTTCAACGCAGTTTCACAAATAACTACTTCTCCTTTAGTTTTCATTTGGTTGGTTAATTAAAGTTGATTAATTAAACTAGAGAGATAGGTTCAGGTGAGGTGTGTCTCAGACATTACAAGTGCATACTTCAACAGTTTCTACCTACCGTATACCGAGTCTTTCCTTAAAAGCATTCTTGCACTCATTCATATAAATAAAAAAAATGACAGTTCAAGTAGCAGTAAAATCTGGTTTACTTTCACACCTCTTGCCAATTACTGCATGAAGCAGGTGTGATTGTCTGTTACCTTGGTGCTCTGGGAAATAATGATGGACATGTTTCACTATTTTCTGACATTTTATTGATTCAACCACTAAGAGAATAATAGAGACAATAATCGGCAGATTAATTGATAATGAAAATAATAAGTAGTTGCAGCTAAGTTCAGAGTTGTCGTGTTTTGGCGTCTGACAATCCTTCAACTCATTCACTCTCTGATCAAACTGGACTTGTAGCCATGTGAGTGTGTGCCACTTTCGTTCTGAACGCCTCAATAAGGTGTACGATGCTTCCACTTCCACAAACATGACCAACAATTCAGTTGTGGCCTGTGTAGCTGAATGAACACGTTCTGTATTCTATAATGCAGACCATGTGGACAGTGGAGTGAAAATGGCACTGTACAACTCTCAAAGATTGCTTCATATAAGAAACTGCAGCTGTCCATTTCCCTTTTAAAGATGTAATTTACAATATGTTATACAAGCCCAATATAGGTAACAAATAAATAATAATACAGAGGTACACAGCTTGTAGCCAGCTCTACATTCTGGTATACTAACCATGATGGAGTGCTCACTATTACCGCTTTTGTTGTGATTCTGTTGTTTCATTTTTTTGTTGTTGGTTGTGTTGTGTTGGCCTGTTCTCTCTGTTCCCTTCCTCTCTGTATTTTTCTCTTGGCAGGGCATGTGTGTGGCAGGAGGTTTGGCTGGCTCCGCCTGCAGCAGCAGAGGAGGCACACCGGTTCTCACTCAACCTCATCAACCTCACCATAAAAGCCTGGTCTCCACTCCACTACGGCGCCAGATAATTCCGTCTCGTTCGGTAGCGCATCACGTTCCTTCTGAGTAGATTTTCTAGTTTGAGATTTTTCTAGTGTTCACTTGTGGCTTTGTTACTTACCAGTGTTTTTTTGTGTTCTTGTCAGATCTTCCGGTCTGCCTCGCTGCTGCTGCTTCCGCATCTTCAGTGACTGACTTTTCCATGTGCTTAGTCCTCGTGGTCCGATCCCTCCGAGGCCACGAGTCGGCCAGGCAGCTCCCTGCACCCTTCTGCTTGCGTTTTTTCTCGTTGTTGTAAAATAAACTCTGTTTAATTTTTTACTTACCTGTGCCAGTCCCTGCCTAACACCTTTCACACCAATGACCAGGGTTGGACCAGGGTTAACCTACCCTCTGGAGGATTACAGAGAGAGGAGATGATAGTGGCATCATCAATTTGTGCAAAACCATAAAATGGCACAGAATGATGTATGTAAATGGTAAATGGACTTGCATTTATATAGCGCTTTTCTAGTGTTCCGACCACTCAAAGGGCTTTAATGCACCTCAAAGTCTCGCCGTGTTGTTCTGAAATCATTCCTGCTGCCGTCGCTCCGTTTGTTAGCGACCCTGGTCGGTGCCATTCACATCGAAATCGACCCCGGTCCGACCCACCTCTCGACCTGGGTCACAAAGGCGAGTCGATCAATGCGGGTTAACCCTTTCATTCACAAAACCAACCCTGGTTGAGTCCTGGGTGTGAAAGGGGTGTAAGTCTGGTGCGGAGCAGCAGCAGGATTTGGTTGCAGAGGTCTGGGAGGGTGACCATCTGAGTCCTGAACCTCCTGGGCTCCAAACTCATCTGAGCTTGTACAGGCCATACATTCACATTCACTCATGTACAGTGTGTAGGTTATAGGCAACATACAGGCAGTTGATTCATTTTGTGATTATTTGTGGCTTTGCATTTAATCTGCAAATGTATTCTTCGGGCATTTTCTAAGATAACCATGAAAGATTGTTGAGGGCCGCCTACTGTATGTTTTACTTCGGTGTAAAATTCCATATACCAATACTGCCATAAAGTACCTACTGTGGAACTGTGGAAAAATTTAAATGTGGAACTACAATTTACAGACCCATGGCTGTTTGATCATATTTTTGCCTTCTTTACAAATAAAGAAAAAACAAAATGCTGTGGGATGATTCTGCTTTGAGCACGAACAGCAAACAACCAACATGGATCACTGGCTCCAGGTCCCAACCATCACAAGGGACAGTGTTTAATGTAATATGTCATGAATTACATGGAGTGAAACTGAAATTGAGAATAATGAACTTTGCACTATGGCCATAGCAAGAAATAAAACAAAAATGACCTTTTATTATGCCGTTATATTTCTATATCGTATGATTCATAAGTTAATGATAAAGGGAAGAGTGTATGATTCTATCTATCTATCTATTTTTATTGCATATCAAATCCCAGATTCCTTGATTGTTGTATCTTGAATGTTGACCAGCGAAAGGGAATACAAACTCCAACCAATAAAATCATCACAGGTTATCAGCTTGTCTACAGTCCAGCTGCTTACCATAACCACTCCAGAGTCCAAACCACCAACCACCAGCCAATCCCAGAGCTCTGTCAACACCACACCTACCCACAGCTGTCAACTACAGAACTACTGACCTACAACTGAACCCTCCTTGCACCATGTCCTTCCACAACATCCTCTTACACATGAAAATCCAGTATCCTGTTCCAACACAAACTACACGGAAGCACCAAAACCACAAAGTTCTATCTAGTGACGCCCGTCTTGCAAAGCAGTGTTAACTCTTCCTGCTTCAGCCCCCCCGACTGCAGCCAGAAGACACAGGGGAGATCGTAGCTTTGGTCTCCACGGCCGGAGTCTCTGTGGTACTCTGCTCCTCTGCTCCTCTGACAGCCTGCCTTCACTCACACACCACGCTCGTTCTCACTCACTCTCTCGCTCCAGCTCTCACGTGCATCCGCGCACACTACACACTGCAGAAGAGTTAGTTTAGCTCTGAGAATATCTAGTGAATGTACAGTGGACGTTTGTGCAGAAATAACTGCTGCAGCTCCTCTAGACCAACAGAGGTTTCCTGTGTCTTGTGAAGTGACGGGGCTCCGCAACGAGAAACGTTATCGTCTCCGACCAAAACTCCGGTGTCTCCCCTGTTCCCTCCGGCCGCGGTCGGGAGGCTGAGGCAGGAAAAGCCAACACTAGGATCAGCAGTGATTCATGGAGAGACCTTCGTCTGGTCAGCTAACATTACTGCCAAGCAGCTGAAATATAGAGTG
>CAKAKR010042565.1:36839-47968 GCA_916700685.1 Adelosebastes latens | reverse complement strand
GCTTTTCCTGCTTCAGCCTCCCGACCGCGGCCGGAGGGAACAGGGGAGACACCGGAGTTTTGGTCGGAGATGATAACGTTTCTCTCTGCGGAGCCCCGTCACTTCACAAGACACGGGAAACCTCTGTTGGACTGGAGGAGCTGCAGCATTTATTTCTGCACAAACGTTCACCGTACATTCACTAGATATTCTCAGAGCGAGAACGAGCGCGGTGTGTGAGTGAAGGCAGGCTGAGGAGCAGAGTACAGCAGAGACTCCGGTCCTGGAGACCAAAGCTACGGTCTCCCCCGCGTCCTCCGACCGCGGCCAACACTGTTTAACAGACGGGCTTCACTAGATACAACCAAGAGGTTTTGGTGCTTCCGTGTAGTTTGTGTTGGAGTCTCAGTCTGAACAGCGTAGCCACACGCGAGCGCGCACGGGACACCAACCCGCAATGATTTATACGTGTAAGAAGTTACAACCAGTCCCTTTAAAAATACATAAAAACAATAAAACAAAATCAGTTACCGTGCATAGATTTCTTGTATAAAAACTTAAAAATGCTGCACCTATTGTGCAGTATGGTGAACTGGGACACAGCTTGAGTCAGGTTTCTGTAGCTTCTTCTTGTTGTTCATCAGAGGGGAGCTGAGGCTCAATCAGAGGTTTAACCAGGTGTTTACCTCAGCAGCTCTGAGCGCTGCCACGAAACCAGAGCGGCCAATTACACCTCAGAAACACCTTCAACTAAAAGTCCTGATTCAGGAGACTGACTTCTACCTGCAGCTGACACTTACTGGGAATCAATGTTTCTGATTCAGCGGTGATGCTGTGGAGGACGAGAGACTCTGAACATCACACAGTGGAGTTAAAGTTAAAGTCTGCAGGATTCTTCTGTCCCTCACAGCAGCTTCATTTACATGTCTTTGGTTTGGTAAGAAATGACTCTTTGGGGGGACAGTTCTGTGACCGTTAATGTTCATACTGTCTGCTTAAAAGGGAAGCAAGATTTGACAAAAACAACAAGTAGTGGAATGGGAATATACAACAGTGCATTAGGGCCATTGTAGGTAAAAAAAAAATATATATTACGTAGCCGGATGGTTGGATAATATTCAGAGAAAAAACACAGAATTTCTTAGATTAAAAAGAAAACTCACAAATATGCGAGATTAAAAACTTGTATATTTACGAGAAAAGAACTCTGATATTCTCTGAGATTAAAGTGGTAAATTTACAAGAAAAAACTCACAAATTTGTGAGATTAAAAAGTCGTAAATTTACGAAAAAAAACCTAATTCCAGTATTATGATTTAAAGGTCTCATATTGTAAAAAGTGAGATTTTGAACCTGAAAATGAACATAATATGGGACCTTTAATCTTCAACCTGAAATGAATGATGAATGTGATAAAAGCAGAATAATATTGGACTGAAGCCGCATCAGTGTTGTCGGGTTTCTTTATTTGTTTACATGACGATGACAGTGATGAGTGTGTGAAAGTTTTTTTTTGGGGGTGTGGAGGTTACATGATGGAGGAATGAGGTGCAGAGAGATGTGGAGACTCTGGCAGCGTGACAGCGGGAGGCTTTTCAGCGTCCGTCATCTGAGCCGGCGTTATTGTTGTTGCTGCAGCGAGAGGAGCGACAGGAATGCTGGGCTGGTGGTGGTGATGATGGTGGAGATGGTTGGTGGTGGGAGTCTATACTTAGAGGACTGACTCCATGCTGCACCTGTCCCCCCGCCCGTCAGCACGCCGCTCACACACCCTGAAGACGACTCCGCGGTCTGTGGGGAAACTGCTGAAGCTGGTTTTCTCCACTAAACTGCAAATCCAATTTAAAGAGCCGGGCGCTGACAACACTTCATACATCACATAAGTCTGTTTATGGGCAGTTACACCCCTGAGTTATACAGCACACATGTTCAACTGTGAGAGGGTCAGTCCTTCTCTTTATATCTGATAGAAGATCAACACAGGTCAATCATCATATTCTATAATCAATAGCTGATATGATGAATCATTAAGGCCTGGAGGGATAACAGCTGAGAGACTCAGTGTGAAGGCAGAATTAGAGGATAATTGTTGTGCTAAAAGCGTCTCATTAGTGGTGTCACACGTCTGCTGTTAGTTAATCCCCCCCCCCCCTCTCAACACTACGCATCACTGTGAATTACTGCAGCCGCACCGGGTCTTTAAACGCATCTCTTTGTAGTCACTTTGTGTTAGTAGTCGTTTGTCTCTTTGTAGTTGTTTTGTGTCTCTTTGTCGTCGTTTTGTGTCTCTTTGTCGTCGTTTTGTGTCTCTTTGTAGTTGTTTTGTGTCTCTTTTTAGTCGTTTTGTGTCTCTTTGTGGTTGTTTTGTGGTTGTTTTGTGTCTTTGTAGTCGCTTTGTGTCTCTTTGTCATCGTTTTGTGTCTCTTTGTGGTTGTTTTGTGTCTCTTTGTCATCATTTTGTGTCTCTTTGTGGTTGTCTTGTGTCTCTTTGTAATCGTTTGTCTCTTTGTTGTCGTTTTGTGTCTCTTTGTGGTTGTTTTGCATCTCTTTGAGGTCACTTTCTGTTAGTAGTCGTTTTCGGTCTCTTTGTAGACATTTTTCAACTCTGTAGTTTTTTTGTGTCTCTTTGTGGTTGTTTTGTGTCTCTTTGTGGTTGTTTTGTGTTAGTAGTCGTTTGTCTCTGTGTTTGTTTTGCATCTCTGTGTAGTCATTTTGTGTCTCTTTGTAGTTGTTTTGCATCTGTGTGTGGTTGTTTTATAGTCATTTTGTGTCCCTTTCAGATCGCTTTGCGTCTCTTTGTAGTTGTTTTGTGTTCAGTAATCCATCCACGGCTACGGGACATGTCCCCAGGCAAAAGTTATCATCCTCATCATCCATGTAGAAGACATAGAAATAAAAGAAACAGTATTTATTTTGTATTGCAGAGGCAGCCCTCGTGTTACTATTATATTTGAATATATTTTTGGTTTTTAGACTGAAAAAGACTCTCGTCTTTGCTCGGATGTAACAGCTTCTTTCGAAGACATTTCTTTTTAAATTAGCTGCCAGTGACTGATGGCTGACCACGCCTCCCTTCTGTGGTCCTGGAGGACGGAGCTGACGGATGCGACAGATGTGATCGATGGTTTGTAATAAACTGCTCTGGAGTCTGTTTCCTAACAAACACTGAAGGTTTCTGCTTCAACAAAACAGCATCAGTGCTGAGACGGGAGGAGACGCTGATGATGATGATGATGATGATAGTGTGTGGAGGCTTTTATTGTGACACACTGGGGGGGGCTCCATGTCCTTGTCAAGGACCTAATTACCTGCAGCAGCAGTGGAGGAGGGGGTGGGGAGCAGGGGGGCTGGATAACACCGAGGCCTCTCATATTCTGATTTCCTGAATCCAACCAGGGTGACAGCTCCTTTGTGAAATGTTTAAAATGTGACCTGCAGGTTTCGACCTTTATTTACATTAATATGACCTTGTTGTCGAAGCAACAACCAGGGTTGCCAGATTGGGATGTTTTGTTTTTTGGGCAGTTTGTGATCATTTCAGGCATCTTCCCACAAAAATAACGTATCACCACGTGTTTCTGTTGGACGTGTAGGACGCGTTATCAGGGCCCGAGCACTGACAACGTCGGGCCAGCGAAGGCCCTATTGAAACTGTAGAAATTATTTTTCTTTCTCTTTTTCAGGCAAATGAATCGCCTTTTGAGGGCCTTAACATGCTCAAAAAGTTGTTAAAGTTGACACACTTATCAGATGCGGTGAAAATTTGGGGCTCGAGCTTGGGTGTTGCAAAATGACTTGCTAGCGCCCCTAAGAAACTTGGAAAAATTGAGCCCCTCGCTCTCGTTTCACCTACATGTATGAAATTTGGCAGACAGATGTAACATGTGGAGATGCACAAAAAAGCCTCTTGGAGGTATGCCCAAAAGTCAACAGGAAGTCAGCCATTTTGAATTCAATGTACAATTTTCGCCCATTTTTAGCGTTTTATAGGTCGTGTACTTTAACGAAGTCCTCCTACAGATTTCATCAGATCAACTTGAAATTTGGTCAGGACCATCTTAAGACCTTGAGGATGAAAACTTATTCAAACGGTGAGTTTTCACTGAACGACCTGACCGTGGCGTGGCGGCCATTTTGAGCCATTCGCCATGAAACAGGGAGTTGTTGTAACTTCAGCATACTTTGTCAGATCTGCTCTAAATTTCTCAGCCATGATGGTGGTCCAGTCCTGAAGACTTTTACATATCAATATAGATTCATAGCCCCGCCCCAAGACGTTAGCCACGCCCCCTTTCATAACTCATGAACCGTTTGTCGTAGAGTCTTGCGACAGGCGTCATTGCACACGTCAGAGTTCCGGTTTCATTGTGCCTGGTCGCATTGATTGGTGTCTCACCAGCACCCCCGACGCGCGGGAAGGTGCGAGGGCCCGTTCATCGCTGCTCGAAGCTTTAATTTGTAGTTGTTTTGTGTCTTTCTCCTAACTAACAGAGGTGTGGGGCCTTTTACATGACTTTGTCTTTTTGCCTCATTATGCTGCGTTCACACTACGAGCAATAAAAGCAACCAAGCGTGGCCAGCTAGGCCGACACCAAGTCGTAGTTGAAGTGTTGATCGAGCGCTCGTTGTTGCAGTTATGTCGTTAAATAGCACAGAGACACGTGATTGGTTGAGGCTTCGCCGCGCCATTGGAGCTGTGAAAATGTTTTAAAGTTCCCACATTGTAAAAAGTGAGATTTTCATGTCTTTTATATTGTAAAGCAGGTTGAAGTTCTATATAAATACTGTGAAAGTATCAAAAGCTCAATCCATGGAGAAAAATACACACAGCTGGTATTCAGAAACTGTGCTTTTGAAACAAGCCGTCAGGATTTCTGTCCATTTGCGATGTCACAAATCTACAATATTTAGACCATTTCACAGTTTTAAACGTAAACATTCTAAATGTGTCCCAGTTTATTTCCCGTTCCAGTGTATGTGAATGACATCAGCTGATAGGAAGTAAACATGGACCCAAGCTGTTGCCTAGCAACGCAATTCCGTTGCCATTCCATGGAAATGCGCTAAAACGCAGCGTTTCAGACAGAGGGTTAATACAGGTATATTCAGACGGACAGTACGAGAAAAATAGTGTGTTTTTTGAACATTAAAGCGTGTAAACATGTTCTAGTAGAAACCCAAAATACAAGTATGAACCTGAAAATGGGCACGATATGGGACCTTTAATGCAGGTGTTTTATTTTAGAGGTTGATAATGATGTTTTGTTCATGTTTTTAGATCACTGTGACATCAGATGTCTATTCTAAGAAAGTGAGTAAGTGTATCAACCCTCTCAAGGGCACCAGCCTTGTCTCACAGTAATGATGTGCAGCAGCAGTTTATGAGTGCTACTTTGCGTCGGGGGGGTCCACACATATTTGTCCGATCTATTTTCAGACGAGGGAAACCCAAACCTCAAACTGTCGAGTAAGAGGAGTCGGAGGACGGGACGTCTCCGGGGTCTCGGGGGGCTTCACCTCCAGCCGACACGTTCACTGGCAGCTCCTCACATCCAGTAAATTACATAACTGGAAGACGCTAACACCATCCGTCCCTCCAGCCTCTCCTTTTCTGACTTTCTCCAGTTTTCTCGGCTCTGTTCCCACTCGGTGTAACGACACAGGGCTGCAGAGCGTCTCCACGCCTCAGATAATTATCATCCTCTGGACAGGAAGATCAGCTCAGGCTACTAATTGTTAGCTTCAGCTCGCCCTCTGCTTCCCGCCTAATCACTGCTGCCTGAACACTAGAAAATCAGAGAGAGATTCAGATTTAAGGAGGTCCGAGCCTGCTGGTTCAACCCCCTGCACTGTCACACTGCTGCAAGGCATGCCGATTAATGCAGCATTCAGTTTATAAGCTCATTTAACAGGGAAAACTGAATCGGTTGCAACTAAACTTCACGAGACTGCGAAGATTTAAACCTCAATATTTAAGGAGTTTTAGGCAAATTCCTCAAAATAGTATGACTGTTATTGTGGTTCTGTTTTGCTTTTCGCTGGAATAATTTGCTGCACGGTGGCTGGAAATTGAATAAATCTTACATTCCCATTTGTTTTTCCCATTTGACTTACAGTTTTCCCTCCACATACTCCCACTGGGGAGCATTCACTGTCACATGTAAACAGCAGTATTGGAGCCATGAAACGCCCACATGTGGGAATGCATCATGGGAAATCACCTTCTGGGTCAACCAGCCACAGCAGGTCGATGTGGAAAGTTTAAATTTACGAGCAGGTTTGACTTTTTTCAGCTATTTCTTTTTTTTTTTAATTCAAATAATTGTACTTTTTTAACAACAGAGCTCATGAATGCAACACTGTTGGTCAACGGTCAACACTGTGATTTCAGAGCTTCTAACCAACACTTGAATGCACCAAATAGCAGTCTGAATGAGCAGACTTATTATTATATTTCAATATTCTTTCTATGCACTTGTTTGTAGCCTGTGTTGCTCTAGGAATGGCCATATCCTTAACTCCCCCCCCCCAAAAAAACCCCAGAACAAACCCCAACTGAATAAAAAATAAAATAAAATAAAATTTAAATAAATAAAAATAAAATAAATATAACAATAACAACAACAACAATAAAAATAATAATAAAAAATAAACAACAAAAATATAATAAATAAATAAATAAGTAAATAAATAAGTAAGTAATTAAATAAATAAGCAAGTAATTAAGTAAGTACATAAATAAATAAAAATAAAATAAATATAACAACAACAGCAATAATAATAATAATAATAATAATAATAATAATAATAATAATAAATAACAAAAAATATAATAAATAAATAAATAAGTTAATAAATAAGTAAGTAATTAAATAAATAAGTAAGTAAGTACATAAATAAATAAATAAATAAATAAATAAATAAATAAATAAATATACCAACAACAGCAACAACAACAACAACAACAATAATAATAATAATAATAATAATAATAATAATAATAAGTAACAAAACAATTTAATAAATAAATAAATAAGTAAATAAATAAATAAGGAAGAAATTAAATAAATATGTAAGTAAGTAAGTAAGTACATAAATAAATAAATAAATAAAAATAATCAAATAATGACAAAAAAGGAATGGCAACGTCAGTCGGTCTTGACCAAAGTGAACCCACCAGTTTGGTAAAATATCTTGACAACTATTGGATGGATTGGACTGATATTTGGTACAGACGTTCATGTTCCCCAGAGGATAAATCCTATTATCTTTGGTGATCCTCTGACTTTTACTCTATCGCCATAATGAGGCTGATATTTTTTGTTTTTTAGTAAAATATCTCAACAACTATTATATATAAATTAAACTGAAATTTGGACAGACATTCATGTTCCCCTCAGGATGAATTTTAATAACTTTTTTTTGTACTAATGCTAAACTAAGATGGTGAACAAGTAAATATAATACCTGCTAAATCAGTATGTTGGAATTTTTTTTTTATCAAACGTCTCAGCAGGAGGTCAGAGCAGGAAGGGGAGTGTGGAGAGAAATCAACCTTAATGCTTCATCCAGGTGACTCCTGAGCTGTTAGAGATAGGACGAAGGTCTTGAGTTTCAGTCGGTGTCCTGCTGGAGACCACAGCGAGGGACGGAGTAAGGAGGTGAAAGACAAACCTGAGGACGTCCGAGACAAAAAGACAAGTTGAGATATGTTTTCTGAGCTTGGTGACCTCCGCAGGTGACCGCCCCTTGATGCAGAGCGATCTGTTCAATACGCCATCTCTGAGCCGCTCAATAAACTGTAATCAGAAGACGGAGGATATTTCTGGAGCAGTCAGCAGCCGTTCTGCTCCGACTGGTTCCTCCCTTAAAGACCCTGGACTTAATATACAGTCGGTTTAATGTACTGAACCTCCACATGCTGGGTTAAAGTTGACTTATTTTAAATTTGGAAAATGTGAAAGCACTTGTTCAAAGTAACAAACCCAAAGCACTGTCTCTAACTCTGCAGGTGTATGAAGCTTAGGATAGCAGGATACGTGAGGCAGCCGTCATGCCAACGTGTAGTTAAAGCAAGTATATCTCTTTAGGGGTAAATGTGTCGCTCTTTGTGGTTTCTGTCGAGGTTGAACATGTAGAGGAGTTTAACTTCAGTCTGTTCTCAGTAGTTTCTCAGAGAGATAGATGACCTTCCTGAGCCACTCAGCAGTTTATTGATCCGGTTGGAGGCTGCTGCTCTTTATGCAACATGTCCTTCTTTACATCCATGGGCTGCTGCCCACAGTATGAACTCAGTCACTCCGTCTCCCACTCCTTCACTGAACAATACAAGAAAACAAACACACTAAACATGCTGCAGCCTTCACTGTCTCAATCACCGTTCTTCCTGCAGCCGGAGAGGTTCCTCTGTCTGAGGGCGAGGCTGTTCTGATTGGTCGGTTCCATCTGGGTTCAGACTACATGATATTTTGTCTGTTAAAACGGTCACTGTGTCAGATTATAGAGGCATAAATTCTTGCCGTGACTCGGCTGAGAAACGTGGCAAACCAATCAAGAAGGAGGAGCTAGCAACAAGAATGTAAACAAACAATGGCGTCTGAAGTTAAACGGTGTGTTTGACACCGGCTGTCTCGTTATACCTTGCTTCTTGTTTGGAGAAGCCTAAAAAATGAAGGAAAACTGTGTCTTTCCTCTGAATCCGACATCATTCCTCTTTCACTTCTCCATGTTTACAGCTGAGGAGCGCTGTGAATTCGTCGTACTCGCTCCCGACGACCTTGTTGTTATTGGGTTGATATAGTACGGGCCGTAGTCGACTGCGGGTCATGATCGGTCACTTTGAATATTCAGATTTATTTCAAACAGAATAAGTCTTTAGTTTGTCTCCGAGGTACGTCGTGGTTGACGGTGAATCAAACGGTTGGATCAACTTGTGAATTATATCTTCACAAAGTGACACGGTGCCGTCTGTGCGGACTGAAATAAATCAGGATCGGCGGCTGCAGGAGGAGGAAGACAAATCATAAAACTTCCAGCAAATAGTTCTCCAGTGACCATCGATCATCGCTGCTGTCACAACTGAGAAACTGAGATGAAGCTGCTGCTGCTGTTGTTGCTGTTGGTCTGCAGGAGGAAACTATCAGATATAAAGTATACACTGTTAAAATATGCCCGGCTCAGCCCCACGACACTGATCCTGATGCTGTGTTCACACTACGAGCGACACTACAAGTCACTTTCAATGGAGGTCGTTGGCATGAAGCTACAAACGGACGGCTGATACTTGTTGCTTCGTAATGCACTACAAATAAAGCTGAGCTGGTCTCAACTTTTTTTTCAGTGCTTCTTTTCCGTTCTGTCTAAAAAATTTGCCAGTTCCCACGACGTAACTATGTCAACGAGCGCTTGAGCAACACTTCAACAGCGACTCGCCTAAAATCTATCTGCCACGCTGGCTGTTTCGTTGCTTTTGTCGCTCATAGTGTGAACGTAGCTTTAACATCGGCTCAGGACATCTGTTGGTATGAGATAAGAAAAGGTTTCGTTTTGATGATTTTAATGCTTTTGAATGCTTTTGAATGGTTGGAAGCATTAATTAAGGTTTTGTCTACATGAAGAGATGTTTTCCCCTCCTTTTAAAAATAATTTTTGCGTGCCACCCATCGGGCTCCGGGGGCCGAGAGTGTGGGTATGCATCACCCTAACCCTAACCCTAACCCTATCCCCAAAGAGACTCTCATCACCCACAGATCCCCTGGCCCCTGGCCCGAACCCCGTCCTCCGGCCGGACCGGTGGACCCAGTCTTAAGCACCCTCCCCCGGGCTACTCACCAATGACTGCCCAGGCCAGAGCCGCCCTCCCTGCCCCACACCCCTCGGCTGTGGGTGTGTGGACTTTGTCATTTTTTTTCAAAGTCTCTTGGTCGTCGTGCCCCTGGTAGTACACCAGAGTACCAGCGAACGTCGGCCATGCAATCGTCCGCAAGAAAACCACTTAGTTAGGTTAAGGGAAAACGTCATGGTTGGGCTTAAAATAAGTACGTAAACTAAGTAAAATACGTACGGAAACAACGACGGAAAACACGTCATAAACGTCAACAAAAAACACGTGACAATCGTCACTAGCGTAACGAACAGAACGAAACACCGGTCAACACCGGTCTCCTGGTTAAAAGTCAGGATACATGGCGTACAAATGAAACACGGAGAACGCTTAACACCTTGCAGATTATCGTGACATTTATACGCCTTTTAGTGTGAACGGGCTGGAATAAACATTCCTGCTTCACAGGGGAACAACTGTATCGTGACTTCAGCTCCTCCTTGTATCTCCCTGATGGGAAGAGACTGACAGAGTCCCTAACCTCAACATGACGGCTACAGCGTACATTAGTTTGGTCACACGGGGACGAGCTTCCCGCAGCGGTAGACAGATGATATGAGCTGCTGATGAACCCAGTGTATGATGGGTAATAGAAGCTGTAACAGCCTGCCAGCCGGCGACCTGCCGTGATTGATGCGGCCCCTCGTGGACGCGTGCAGACTGATCTCAGAGCAGCGATGCTCCTGAAACAACGACGCCAGGGTCATAAAATTTAAGTGAGAGGTCGATGGTCCATCAGCGGAGAGGACGGGGACGCCGTAATAGAATCTGTTCTCCTCAGATGCTTCGTTATAGTCTCTCTTCGCTGCACACTTTGCTTAACGGTCTCAGTTATGAAGCAAAAAGCTTTTTATTAGTATTCATTTTGTGTTAACTCTATATGTTTTAATCTTTCTTCACGACGATGAAATAAATAAAGAAAGAAAAATAAAACAACAATAAAAATCTCGACCACCTCAGACAATTAATATCTGTGTAATCTTTATTAAAAACTATTTACAGAAAGGGGAAGACACACTGCAAATAATGAAATCAAATGAGTAAAAATGATATATATAATAATAAATTAAATAACTAAATAAGAGACGACGCAGGGACGTGATGGTACAAACACTCTCGGGGCTCCAACATTAAATCTGCTGCATCATCTCCTCTCTGTTTGTTTGCAGGGGGAAGCCTGACCTTTGACCTCTGACCCAAAGAGCTGTTAACAAGACCAGAGAGAGTCAGTGTGAGACATCGGAGACGTCTGAGGCAGCAGGTGGAC
>CAKAKR010042565.1:0-28931 GCA_916700685.1 Adelosebastes latens | reverse complement strand
TTCTGCTCCTCCTCATGGCTCTGTTTTCAGGCTTTAGAACATCTAGCCCGTGACGGGAGACTTTGACCAATCACAGGTCATTTCATTGAGAGAGAGAGCGTTCCTATTGGCTGTGCTCCGGTCATGTGACCGGAACTTGGCGTTCCTTCGCCAGATTTCACAATGGCGGCGTCACAAACTTTCTCATTTTACAGCTAAACCGTGCACTACAAGATGATTCTGAAAACATTTGAGGAGAGAAATAGGCATTAACGTAACAGAATATTGATTCATATTTGATCAGCGCGGCCTAGTTTGACCATTTGGTCGGAGATCGCGAGTGATTGACAGCCGGCTCTCATAAACAGCAGCTGGACAGCAGACCTCAGATCAGCTCTTACTGCTTGTTTTCCTCCGGTCTGTGAAATCTTGCAGATGCCGTTAGGAGCACCGGACACCGGAGGACACAGAGGCACATGATTTTTTTCAGGTACCTGTTTCATGTAAAAATAAAAAATAATTTTGTAATCATATTTGCTCCAATCTCGCCTACTTCAGCTTTAATTGCTTCATCTTGAGAAAACAAAATGCTGTTAGAATATTGTGTAAAGCAAAACAAAAGCTGTTCTTTCAACATGCACAGATACAGATAGCTGACTTTATGGGTTTTGTTTTTCATATTTTAACCTAAATATAATTTAAAACAGAGAAGAATTAAACTGCAAACCCCCAACACCGACCCCAGGGCTTCAAAATCGTAATTGACAAACCAATGGGTGACATCACGATGACTACGTCCACTTCTTACATATACAGTCTATGTGGTTTACAGTCATGTTTAAACTACTCTGCTGGAGTTTAACGGTCTTCCTAACCTGAGTTCTGGGAGCTCGTCGAGGCGACGTGGCTCTATGGTTTAATGTTTGCAGCAGTTTATCAGGGTGGAGTGGGAATCCCAGCATCTGCATCCAGCTGATGATTAAACTTCACCTCTGCAGCTCCACCCTAAATCATCTGCTACGGTACAAACAAAGGTACTATCTACCGAAGAAAAAATATTAGTTTTCATTAATATTCTGCACAGCTTGCCGGCGTGATTGTACAGTATGACATTTAAAGTGGATCACCATTAACCAGCGGTGCTGTTGTGATGTTGTGGAGTGGCGGACGCAGCAGGAAATGAATCCATCACTTTGCATGCTGGGACTCTGGTAGTGAAGCGTGTAATCTCCTAATGCATCCCCAGTAGACGAGTCATTCCTGACATCAAGTGACATCAGAAGACGTCGTGCAGCCTGAGACTCACATTACCGGAGCAGTCACCTTCACCCAGCTGGTCGCCGCCAACAGGAAACGAACAAACTAACAAACATGAAAACACTTTCTTTTCCTTCAACCTTTGCTCCTGAAACTGAAACACGTTTTCTTTCTCTCTTTGACTCGTTGGTGTCGTCGCTGCTGTGCGGTTAAGAATCATAACGAGGCGTTCGCGGGTCTTTAATGAATCCGGACGTGTCAATGACTTCAATTAAAGATAACAGTGAATCCTCCTGATGCAACGAAACCAATTACTCTCCACAGAGATACGGACGCCTTTAAACTGCCTCTGAACATTTTAGATCATCTTTAGAAATAAAACAACAGCTGAGACTTTCACATCACAGATTACAGCTGCAGGCCAGAGGCTCATCGCTTATTCCACCATTTCTTTGGTGAAGATGAAACCTCGTCTGAGGTTTGACAGAGAAACCTCCCCAGATGACAGAGATTCCTCAGAGATTCCCATCAAGCTCCTCGAGATATTAACCCAGTTTCTGATGATTTCCCCGTCAGGAGCTGACACCAAGACGACCCTCAGTGTTCAATCATTCAGTCAGAGGACACAGAGCGCCGTTATACATCCTGGGAGATTATTACAGGTCGTTAAACTATTTTAAATTAAAACTAAAGTGGATCATCCTCCAGGCTCTAAGATCTCCACCTCTCTGAGGGAAATCTGTCATGGCCATTTTCAAAGGGGTCCTTGACCTCTGACCTCAAGATCAGCATCTTGGTTTCTGGCCGTCGCCATCTTGGTTTCTGGCCGTCGCCATCTTGGTTTCCCGCCCTCGCCACTTGGTTTCTGGCTGTCGCCATCTTGGTTTTTGACCGTTGATTTCTTGGTTTTTGGCTGTCGCCATCTTGGTTTTTGGACGTTTCAATCTGGGCTTGGCCGTCATCATCTTGGTTTTTGGACGTCTCTTTGTTTTTTGCCGTCACCATCTTGGTTTCTGGCCATCGCCATCTTGGATTTTCGTCTTTGTGTCTTTGCTTTTGGTCGCTGTCATCTTGGTTTTTGATACTTCTATCATCATGTTCTCAGCACAAAATTAATTTGAATGAATGAATGAATTAGTATTTTATATAAGGGTTAAATAAGGCTAACATGCTCTGCTGTAGCATCATTCCTTATTAACAGTTCTTTTCTTCATATCTTCCTGATTAACCGGTGCTCCCTGACTGAAGGTGTTGATGAATAATAACCAGCTGTCTCTCAGCTGTCACATCACACTGTAATTTCATCTAACTACATTCATTTAATTACAAAGGACATGTTAAAGACGTGAGGCTCCCAGCAGAGAGGAGGCGAACCATTGATCCTGGACCAGCGTGGAGATACCCAGCAGCTCATACTATAAGATAAATTAAATCTGCTGGAGACTTGGACACGTCTCCGGTTCAGAAAGTGATTTAAAGTTGAATGTAAGATTTCACCCGTCACAGCTGGGATGTGTCCTACATTATGAGGCCGTGTCCTGTGTTCATTTCACAGCCGAGGTAATCACACTCGTGTCCTAATTTCACACTACATTTATAATTCACAGCAGGTTTACAGTGACATGTATGTGTCCCGGCTTCAAAAGCGTAAAATACAGTGTGAATGTAAATTAAATTTGCTTCATTTTGAGGGTCTGTTGGTGGACGCCATCGTCCCAAAATACACTGTACAAAAGAGCAGCTGGTTTCTGGCTGTCGCCATCTTGGTTTTTGGCCCTCACCATCTTGGTTTTTGGACGTCTCCATCTTGGTTTTTGGCTTTTGGACGTCTCCATCTTGGTTTTTAGCCGTCATCGTCTTGGTTTCTGTCCGTCGCCTTCTTGGATTTTGGCTGTCGCCATCTTGGTTTCTGGCTGTCTCCATCTGGGTTTTTGGACGTCACCATCTTGGTTTTTGGCCGTCACCATCTTGGTTTTTGGACGTCTCCATATGGGTTTTTGGACGTCACCATCTTGGTTTTTGGTCGTCACCATCTTAGTCTTTGGCCGTCGTCATCTGGGTTTTTGGCCGTCTCCATCTTGGTCTTTGGCCGTCACCATCTTGGTTTTTGGCCGTCACCATGTTGGCCTTTGGCCGTCACCATCTTGGTCTTTGGACGTCACCATCTTGGTTTTTGGCCGTCACCATCTTGGTTTTTGGCCGTCGCCATCTTGGTTTTTTCCGTCTCCATTTCCAGCTGCTCATAGCCGGAAAAAGTCAGAAACTGGGGTTGATGATGAGCAAACCATATGTGTGCGTCTCTCAGTACTGTCTGACTTCCTGTCTGTGGACCATTGGTTCCTACTGAAGACGTAATTCTTTAAAAACACAACAATATAGTTTCATCAGTAATTTCCTAAAAGAGCCAACATGCTGCTGGTATTCTTCAGACTCTACGTGACGTGTTTTAACTGACTGTGACGTCGGAGCTCACAGCCACCCGGTGACCTCCAGGATTTCACCCATTATTCATGTCAGACTCTGGTACGGCTTCCAGTTAAAAAAAAGAGTATCATAAATTATAAAGACAGCAGAAAGTTTTAGCGGGTGGGAAAACTCCTCTGTCCACTGTGTGTGTATTTAAACTGGATGATAACGTGTAACGGTCGGTGGTGATAGGACTCCCAGTGAACCATTCAGAACCAGAAAACAGTGACGTCCACAAACAACCCGAGAACCAGGTCATATGTGGCGTCTTGCAGCAACAGTTCATGTTCTCATAGACATGAAACTCTTCTGGTTAAATCATCACAACAAAAGATTAACAACTGTTAATCTTTTAGAGGTAAAACAAAATCCTATGAAGGTATATTGGATTATATTCTCTATCTTTTTATTATTTTAACACAAACAAAATTTAAAACATTTTCACAGATACGGATAAAAAAGACATACTTGATAGCATCAGTCATTTCGGCAAACACACAAAAATGACATGTGTCACATTAGAGATGTGTTTTCCATACTTTTGTTAGATTGTTTCCGTACGTATTTTACTTATGTTACGTACTGGTTTTTGAACGTCTCCATCTGGGTTTTTGAACATCTCCATCTTGGTTTCTGGCTGTCGCCACCTGGGTTTTTGGACGTCTCCATCTTGGTTTCTGGCCATCGCCATCTTGGTTTCTGGCCGTCACCATCTTTGTTTTTGGCCGTCACCATCTTGGTTTTTGGCTGTCGCCATCTCGGTTTCTGGCCGTCACCATCTTGGTTTTTTGCAGTCACCATCTTGGTTTTTTGCCGTCACCATCTTGGTTTTTGGCTGTCGCCATCTTGGTTTCTGGCCGTCTCCATCTTGGTTTTTGGCTGTCGCCGTCTTGGTTTACGGCCGTCACCATCATGGATTTTGGCTGTCACCATCTTGGTTTTTGGCTGTCGCAATCTTGGTCTTTGGCCGTCTCCATCTTGGTTTATGGCCGTCGCCATCTTGGTTTTTGGACGTCTCGATCTTGGTTTCTGGCCTTCGCCATCTTGGTTTTTGGCCGTCACCGTCTTGGTTTATGAGCAAACCATTAGTGTGTTAGTGCGTGAAGTGCTTATTTTAAGCCCAATGACGTTTTTTCCCGAACCTAACTGCAGACGTCACCGTAGTTTTGTTGCTTGGTGTACAAATGACACATGAGATCCTAAAATGCGTCTTCATGACACGCGGAATGTCGTTGTAATGTCGTGCTACTTATACGCCTTCCTGTGAGACCGGGTTGGAATGACAACTACATGTATACACACCAGATCCGGTGCAAATTATCCGTGTTACAAAAAACGTAAACTACACAACTAATCGGACCCAAAAATTTGATGCTAACGCTAGCTGTTGTCCAACATATAATGTTAGCAAGTGGGTATCAGCCACATTAGCATCTTCATCGTATCCCAGCTGCATATATTGTCCTTTATCTGGTTGTTGAGGTAGTCGTCGCGGTAGTTCTTGTACAGTATTGGGTGTTGAGAAACCAAATTTATAGACTCTTTGGGAGTAAAAATCCTGCTTGTATCAAAAGGATGCTTCTTAAATCTGACAGAAATATAGTTCATATATGCATATTTCTACAGAAGCCTGAAACCTGCAGGCTGAAGCATCTGTGGTTTCAGTTTTAGCTGCTTTATGGATATTTAGGAATAATTAAACAGTCCGAACATTTTGCAGATGAGTTGAATCTGAACTTTCTGTCTAATACGTTAGAGATGCATGTGTTACTGAAACCAAACGGTTGCATATTAATGTATTTATTTGAGATTGAAATCAGATTAATTTCTGTCTCCGGAGACTTTTAGAGAAACAGAAGTGAAGCTGCCCTTTAACTGATCATCTTTGGGAGCCAGACGTTTGTCTGATTAATGTGACATTCGAGGTTTAACTGAGACTGGAACGGTGACATCGGAGACGTCGGGGAGCGTCGGGGAGCGTCGGGGAGCGTCGCTTTCGCTCCGAGGCCTCGCAGACGTCCCGCGGTCCAAACAGGAAACAGAAACCTGGACAGAGACGGGGGAGAGAATCCACCTGAGACCCCAGAGTGACATTTAATAACATGTGGACGTGAAGTGACGAGCTCACAGGATACAGGAAATGAGGTAGTGGCAGACTGAGGTCGGTCAGCATGAGTCAGACGATCAGGAGCTGAATGATGATGAGGAGGGCTTCAATAAGAGACCTTTTAAAATACGTGTGCATCATTAAACTTTAAAGACCTGTTGGCCCTCTGATCGGATAATGATCCATCTGAACGATGTGTTATATGCCTCAAACTATAAGGAATCCATTTGTACCAACCATGTCATGCTAGCTTGTCACGAAGGAGGTTGAAAAGCGCTCCAAACGTTACATTTTGGTGAGGAAAAACTGTCATGGGGGTCTCATAGGGGTCCCTTGAATAAATGTGTTATTTTCTCCTATTCTAAAATGGTGTGTTTGAATATTTCCGCATACTGGGGTCCCTAAACAGTCTTGAATTACATAAATTGGGTATCACTGTAAAGCTGAGACTCTTGTGGATCCAATGAGCCCAACTGTATTCATGTGTGATGATGTTAGTCATCTTGACCTCACTGTATAGAATGACCTGTGGTGACCTCTAGGATAATCACAGCCTCATGAAACTTTATAGCCACAAACTAGAAACCTAGAGCATTCAGAGGATGGATGGATCAAACTAGAGACCTAGAGCATTCAGAGGATGGATGGATCAAACTAGAGACCTAGAGCATTCAGAGGATGGATGGCTTTCCTAGCTACATTGACAATAAGGGTGTTTCTGAGCAGTTTACACAACACAAGTGCTCGCCATCCAATCGCCGAAAAATGCAGAAATCTCCAAATGTCAAAAGTTTTGATCCCAAATCACAGCATGGCTTTTTCTATGGTGTTCCTCAAGGTCTTGGTGTCTTAATCTGGTATTTTGGAGGGATTATTGATGTTTTTTTTTATCAATTCTCCAGTGGTAGAAAATGGTTAAATTTAGCAACAAATCTGCAACAAATGGTATCAATTGCTGCAACAACGTATGAGTCATAATAGAGCATGGGGATGACCATCATATACTTCTATCATCATGTTCTAAATCCCTTATACACTTTCACTATTTATTTTGATTATTGACTTATGACTAAAATTAATCTCCAGGTTCCAGCTTTCAGATGATGTACACCACTTCTATGTGACATCTACTGTTGACCTGCTATCTCCCCATAAAGACCCCCTGTACGTCCCTAAAAAAGGTTCTCTCTTAGGGTTAATAAAATCATAACCTCATGCTGGAAGATATTGCACAAGATTTTTTATTTTTTTGCATATTTATTTGTATAAAGAAACACACCAGTTTCCCATCCATTTTGGAAATAACTTCTTCCCTTATTTCCACTGTTTTTTGAGTGTCTTTATGTTGAATTTCTGTTTTTATGAGGAGCTGAATATGGTGACACAGAACCTCATTTCATATTATCTCTTGTGTTTTTAACAATATCATGAATTTCCAGATAGCAAAATGAAAAGTTTGTTTGGTAGTGAAAGATGTTGGCTGGTATTCTGGTTCCATTCAAACATCCCATTGAATGTTTTAATGCATTCGTCTTCGTTCTCCTGTTTTATTCTTTTCATTCAAGAGGAACTTTGAATTAAGTCTCCAGGTCTTCTGTTGTATTTTCTGAATGACTCTCTGCCTGTGTATCTTCTTCTTCTCTCTGTTGGTTAGAGATGTAAATCTGTTTTATTTTCCCTTTTTCATCATGTCATTTTCTCATTTTCCCTGCAGCAGCTCCCTCGGGTCATTCCATGGGAAAAGAAACTTTTCCTGCTGGCCCATGAGAGAAATCCAGCTATTTTCGGAGAGAACACGTCACCACTTTGAGCTGCAGCCCAGAAACTCTCCCTTCTTTCCATCATCCAGATTCCCTTTTTTTTTTTTTTCTCCTTCTCTCGACTTGTTGCACAGCGCAGCACTGTTTACCTTCCACACAGAGACATGTTGCTTTCAAACTCTCTACAGAAGAATTCTTTATTTTGTGTTTCACGCACAAAGCAACACGCAAGCAGACATGACACCATCCTTGAAAGTCGTGCACAACTTTAACCCCAGCGAGGTTCCCGTCTGGAAAACGGCTGCAGCGCGTGACATTGCAGAGCCTCTTTTAGTCTCTCTATGTGTGTTTGTCACTGTGGATGAAAGGATGGATGGACGGAGGAGGACGAACCTCTGAGCCACAGGTATTTAATCACGGATGAAATTTAGATTTCTTGCATGAAAATTGCATGTTTTTTGCACGCGTTTTGCATGCGTTTTGCACGCGTTTTGCACGTTTTTACGCATTCAGTCATTCATTCATGCATGTTCGTATTTGCATCAAAAACAACAACTCAAGTGATAACCTTGAGACTGTGCCACGCTGGAGACAACAGGTTCATTTACGCACGACTCTTCCTGTGCACGCAAAGTCTCCAAATCCCCTGCTATTGTCTCCATATTATTATTATTTTATTGTGTCTAAATAGCCGGATCAGATTCATTGTGAGCATATGTGCGTGTTTTTATCCCCCCCCCTCCTCAGTGAGAGAGCGTGCACACACACACGTCAGCTCGGGGAGGGCAAAGCCTGCTTAAGATGCAGTGAATGTGACGGCCAGTCCAGACAACAGCAACGCGTGGACGGTGGAGAGGTGAGCGCGGTGGGGTGGGGGGGCAATAACGATGCCAGAGGAACCAGAACCAGAGGAACCACAGGAACCACAGGAAAAAGAGGAACCAGAGGAACCAGAGGAACCAGATCACACGTGACGAAAAAGAAGAAGACACGGGAAAAAAACGCTCAGCTGGGTTTCCAAAATACGCGCGGAGGAGTCGGAGGGGGGATCGGAGAGAGGACTGAGGAGCCCTGGTCTAGGGTTTAGGGGGCTCTAGTGGGGGGGTTAAGATGACAGTGGTGCCCGGAGAGAACCTGGATGAGACTGTGGCACTGGCCGCGCTGTCAGCCCAGGATGTGTACGACCCGGAGCGAGCCGACAACCAGGACTGCTGCGAGCGGGTCGTCATCAACATCTCCGGGCTGCGCTTCGAGACGCAGCTGAAGACGCTCGCCCAGTTCCCGTCCACGCTGCTGGGGAACCCGAGGAAGAGGATGCGCTTCTTCGACCCGCTCCGGAACGAGTACTTCTTCGACCGGAACAGACCCAGCTTCGATGCCATCCTGTACTACTACCAGTCAGGAGGCAGGCTCCGGAGACCCGTCAACGTGCCGGTGGACATCTTCATGGAGGAGATCAAGTTCTACGAGCTGGGCGAGGAGGTGATCGAGAACTTTAAGGAGGATGAAGGTTTCATCAAGGAGGAGGAGCGGCCGCTGCCAGCCAACGAGTTCCAGAGGCAGGTCTGGCTCCTGTTCGAGTACCCGGAGAGCTCCGGACCCGCCAGGGGCATCGCCATCGTCTCCGTGCTCGTGATCCTCATCTCCATCGTGATCTTCTGCTTGGAGACTTTACCGGAGTTCCGGGAGGAAGCCCGGGTACCGGACGACCAGCTGCCGGCGGTGAACGGAACCGCGCGCGCAAAGAAGCCCAACCCGTTCACGGACCCGTTCTTCATCGTGGAGACCCTCTGCATCATCTGGTTCTCCTTCGAGCTGCTGGTCCGGTTCCTCGCGTGCCCGAGCAAGCCCGCGTTCTTCAAGAACATCATGAACACCATCGACATCGTGGCCATCATGCCGTACTTCATCACGCTGGGTCTGGAGCTGGCGGAGCACCAGGGGAACGGACAGCAGGCCATGTCTCTGGCCATCCTCCGGGTCATCCGTCTGGTCCGGGTCTTCAGGATCTTCAAGCTCTCCAGACACTCCAAGGGGCTCCAGATCCTGGGGCAGACCCTCAAAGCCAGCATGAGGGAGCTCGGTTTACTCATCTTCTTCCTCTTCATCGGAGTCATCCTCTTCTCCAGCGCGGTGTACTTCGCGGAGACCGACGACCCGGATTCCGGATTCAGCAGCATCCCGGACGCTTTCTGGTGGGCCGTGGTGTCCATGACAACCGTGGGCTACGGGGACATGTGTCCGGTGACCATCGGAGGGAAGATCGTGGGCTCTCTGTGCGCTATAGCCGGCGTGCTCACCATCGCGCTCCCGGTTCCGGTAATCGTGTCCAACTTCAACTACTTCTACCACCGGGAGACGGAGCACGAGGAGCAGTTCCAGTACACGCACGTGACGTGCGGGCAGCAGCAGCAGCCGCTGTTTGGAGACTTCAACCAGAGCGACAGCAAACCGTCTCTGACCAAGTCCGACTACCTGGACAGCGACGACGCAGACTCCATCAAGTACACCAACTGCAGCCCGCACAAAGCACCGTACACCGGGAAGCTCACGGACGTCTGAGATGGACACACTATTACTATTACGCACTGTTGGCGCGCAGAGGAGAACCTTTCAGTGCCATCAAACATCCTCTGCTCTGGTTGGAGTTCAGACTGGAGAGCTCTTCATTTCTGCCATCAACGGGATTCATTTATGGATTATCATTCATCCCCTGAAACTGTCTTCCATTACGCGCGTCATGAGTCAGGAGAAATGATCAGCCTATAGCCAGTTGTAGCACTTTATTGTTATTATTATTAATGTCTCTCTTAGTAAATGCGTAATTTATTGCCATAATAATGCAGGTTTAAAGTTTACATTTGTTTTTTTCTGTCTATCTGAAGCAAAACAGGACCAATTTAATCTAAATAAGATGCAGCACATGTTCATGTGTTTTCAGCTCAGTGGTGATCAGATGATGTGGAAGATTCAATTCTCCTAAAATTAAACAGTCCAAGGCTCCAGGAGGTTAAATCCTCACTTTGTTAAAGCATTATGAAAATCAGCTGCAGCTTTTTTCCCCCCAAATCAACAGCGCCACAGTGTGGATGAGAAGCATCCCTGCATCCCTCCGCTGGATGCAGTTTCTATAGCAACCTTCCAGACTTTTCTGTATTGTCTGCCACAGGACTGAAGGCTGTGGAGACGAGGCTCAGCGAGGCCACTAAACCACCATGTTGTGGAAGCCTCCATGTTGTTTGATTTCACCAGCTGAATCATTTCAACCTTCACAGTCCAAAATATAAAATAGAACATATTAACAGCCAGTTATACGACTTATTGTCCATGCACCTTAGTCACACAGAATATGATCCATACTGACGGTCCAAACTGAGCTGTAACCAGCCATTACTCTGATCATCTGTTATTTTAGGCTTAAAATATGTCAGAAAATAACATCACAAGTTCCCAGACACAAAACAGAGGTTCTAAAATCATGTATTTTTTCAGCCAGAAAAACACATGTATAAAAAAGAAAGGAAACCGTCCCATTCAATAGTTTGTAAAAGAAAAAGATGTTATAGAGCTCGACTGATGCTGAATTTTTGGGGCTGATTTATACAATACAGACACTGATATGTACTTATTTAACATGTCAGCAACAAGTGCTGTGATAAAAAGCAGAATATTTTATATTTTTTATTTAATGATACACTTTCTTATAAAAAATGACCGTAAAAGAACATTTTGAACAACAAAAGTCACTGGAATTAGTAAAAAATATATAAACAAAACGCAAAAAAACAACAACATATGATACAGACATGTAAAAAAAGATAAATTCAAGAAAAGTTTAGCCAAATTTTACCACTTTTTGTTGGCCAAGTACGGAAGCCAAAAAAGACCGAAATCTGAATCTTTGGTATTTAAACTGTGATTGAATTTCACAATTAAGTATTCACGTTAACAATTCATTTTCTTAGTAAAAATTACAGTAAAAGAAAATTTTGAACAGCAAAACTTGAATTACTGGAATTAGCAAAAAATTAGATAATCAAAACAAAAAAACCCAACAAAATTTGATACAGAAATGTAAAAAAAGATCAATAAAAAAAAGTGTTGCCACTTTTTGTTGTATATATTGACCCGATATGGCAGCCAAAAAAGGACAAAATCTGAATCTTTGGCATTCAAAGTATATAAGTATTCATGCAGTTTCTTGTAATATTGAAATATAAAAAAGATTATATAAAAAGAGAATACAAACCACATAAACCCAGATAGATGGGTTTTCAAAGTAAAACATTTACATTCAGTTGTATTAAAAAAAAATTACAATTGAAATTATTTCAGCACCTTTTTGCTTCCATAACAAAATGCTGACACTGAGACCGATATTTCTTTGATCAGCTGATATCAACTTCTGACGTATTAGTCGAGCTCTGACGTTTTAACTTTTGAAAATACTTAAAATGCACAAATCAGTTAAAAAAAATAAAATTTTCTGTCTCAAATCGATACATATTTTAGCACTTCCGCCGATATTTACACCAACAGGTCGCCTGCTGTGTTTGAGGTTTCCATAATTAGCTCCGTCATTAAAGCACCTTACTCATCTGGACTCCAGGGACGAATCACTCGTGAAAAAAAAGGGGAATTTTTGAACAAACTGAGGGAATAAAAATGGTCCCAGCAGACGTCCTGTTGGATTACTAGCTGATGGATTGATGGATGGAGGCCTGATGGAGTTTAACTGCTGAATCATCGACACACAGACGGACGGCTGGACGACTCCTCAGCTCAGACGACCAACGGATTCTTAACACCGGAGGGCTGGTCACATGGAGAGGTGAGTTCAACCAGAACAAGTTCATTATATTATATTCATTCTGTGTATCTGCGTTGAGGTTTCTGTAGCCCAATATCAATCAATAATGTTGTTTTCATGTGTTCATGTTCGGTCTGGATTAGTAGCGAGTGACATATTTATCCATTTGGGGTCATTTTCAGTGAACACGCTCAATTAAAGATCATTTTCCACGTAGATCGAAAAAATATGTTGATTTAAAGCTGCACGAATTGATTGTTGGCCACCAGGGGGCAGGAAAACAAACTAAAAAACCATAGACGGTACACAGGAAGTGGACGTAGTCACTGTGACGTCACCCGTTGGTTCAACGTTTTGGCCGTCACCATCTTGGTTTTTGGGCCTTTGCCCTCTTGTTTTTTTGGCCGTCACCATCTTGGTTTTTGGCCGCATCATCTTAATTATTTGCCATGGCCATCTTGGTTTTTGGTCCGTCGCCATCTTGGTTTTTGGCCGCACCATCTTGATTTTTGGCCATGGCCATCTTGGTTTTTTGGCCGTCACCATCTTGGTCTTTTGGCCATCACCATCTTGGTTTTTGGCCGCATCATCTTGATTATTTGCCATGGCCACCTTGGTTTTTGTGCCGCATCATCTTGATTTTTTGCTGTGGCCATCTTGGTTTTTGGCCGCCCCATCTTGATTTTTGGCCATCTTGGTTTTTGGGCCATAGCCATCTTGGTTTTTGGGCCGTCGCCATCTTGGTTTTTAGGCTGTCGCCATCTTGTTTTTGGTTTTTAGGCCGTTGCCATCTTGGTTTTTGGTTTTTGGTTTTTGGGCCACCAATATTCACAACACTCGCTTTCACTCGTACACTAACTTAATGGTCTTACAATAGAGTTTTTTTTTTTTCATATTTTCTGATACTGATACCAATTATCACAAACAGTTTGCAAAAAATCTCTAAAGACCAGATGAGAAATACAGAATGCTAATTATTTAAAGAAATAAAAATGACTAACGCTAATTTTCTTGATTTGGAAAAAAAAATCATTAAAAACCCACAAGGTGAATGACTAAAACATCTCATTAATTCAGAGAAAAGTTTGAGGTGAATCCTTCTCACATTAACATTAACTGACATTAGCAGAAACTGCATTGTTTCAGTCATTTATTCTGTATAATGTCGGTCAATAAGAAATATGAGAAACTGCTGTTCTTATATAGAAGGAATAAGTTATTACTGCAGCTCTGTTCTCTGATGATTACACACAATGAAATGGCATTTTTAAGCTTCATTGAGAACAACCGTTAGTCGCTCTTGTTTAAAATGCAGGATGTTAATGTGTAATAGCTGCAGACAGATTTAAAACCCATCATCTGTTAACATCTGTAGCAGCTGCAGTACAGCTGTGATCCTGCAGGTGGCAGCCAACAGCTGCTGCATCATTCTGCTGGTTCACATTGATTCTGTCAGCTGCAGCTGGACACTGATCCACTTTCTATTCAGAACTCCTTTTAAAATAAAACAGTTCTGGCTGTAGGAGAGTCTTATGAAGTAAATGTAGACTTTTCTTCACTTTCTGATAGTGTCAGTGTCTCTGAAAAAGAGGGAAGAATAATAAGAGGTTAACCTTTACACGTTATCTTCTTAATTCTTCTTGTGAGTTTGCTTTGGTCTGGCTGATGTGGAAGCTGTCAGTTGAACTCTTATGGTGTGAAAGCAAAGCCACAAGATTAAGTAAATTGTGATTTTAGCATGAGTAGTAAGAGACTAAGATATTAAATACATCTGTTGATCACGGGATCTGTCAAGGAAGGTCTGTGTTCAAACTGAGATGTGTTTTATATTTTATCAGCTCCTTCTTAAAGAAGTGAAACGAGACGATCACACAGGAACTATCCCTCTAAATTACACCTCTTTTTCATCCTGTTTCTACCTAGTATACTTGCCAATATTCATGGCGATTAGGTCCCGTTACAGTCCCGACTAATAATGATCTTTCTTTGTGAAACCAGATAACTTAAACAAACACAAAAGTTTAAATCTTTTGTAAAAAATCAGCGTGATTTTTTATTTTGATGGTGCAGACTTGGAACAGGTGTAGTTGTGATTTTACTTTTTAAATAAAATGTTTTATCATGAAACATCCCTTCTATAGATGGGCATTAGCAGCCTGTTTTGTTGTCGATGAAATAATTAAATATCCTCTCTTTTTCATGAAACACAGTCAGGACTCGTTTCCGGACTAAAATGGTTCAAACCAAATTGGTTTCCTTGGACTTGGAGAAGTCCTAAATTCAAACTAAAGTAGCTGCATTTCCTGAAGAAAATTTCTAAAATGTCTAAAATCTGTCCTCTAACTTCACTCCTCTGTCTCCACCGATGGAGCCCTGGACTCTTGTGACGCTGCAGCTTTAGAACCTTTTAGAACCTTACTCTGTCCAGCTGCTCGCCGTCTCACTAACAATGACTCACACGGGTGGTTGAGATGAACCTCAATAAAGACGTAACTCTGGATCACACACACGTATTACCTACATACACTACGTTTTCAGTTTATTAGGTACACCCAGATAAAACGAATGCAGTAATATGTTCAGTTTTTAGAGAGATGTTGATTCAGTTTTATGATCATTTTGGAAGATGTAGTTGATTGTGTTATTCTGACAAGTGTTTCTACTATTTTGTCCACCCAATTTATATCAGTGAGGGTGGACTAAATGACAGAAACATCTCTCTGTAATGCAATATAGAGCGACAGCACCACATACATCCTCCTAAATGATCATAGTTGAATTAACAAACTGGTAACTGAATGTGTACCTACATAAACCAGCATAAACCCATACATTTATACACACACATATTATATTTAGTTTTACTACAACATTACAATAATGACCAGTATACATACAACCCCACTTCAAAAAAATCTGAACTAACCCTTTCAGTTATTTCCAAACGTAGACCAGCAACTCCTGCGTTCTGAGAAGTTAAATTACTGTTTTTGTGAATGGAGTCTGGTGGCTTTGAAGACAACAGCATCAGTTCCCCGTCAGAAAGGGCTGTCTGGCGGCGAGGTAAAGGGATGAAAATATTCTAAATATAGCATACAGCAACTGATGTTGAAATTTTTTAGGTGGCTGAAATCCGTTTTTCTGCTGTTTCCGTCCACAGCTGCTTTACGGAAGCCGTTATATTGTTCTTTTCAAAGCCACCAGACTCCATTAACAAAAACAGTAATTTTACCTTTCGGAACACGGAGTATACATACAACCCCACTTGTTTAAGTTATTTCCAAACTTAGCACAGCTAACGTTGACTCAGCTAGTGCTAGCGTTCACATTATTCAGAACCTTATTGATTAGCTTACTGTGCTAACCTACGTCACTGCTTTTAGCTAACAGCTGAGGGCTGGGCGTTACAATTGTAGATGGACCCGCCCTTTAAATCATTCCAAACTGCAGCCTTTTACATTATTAGACTTAAAGTGTGATGGTGACGTGGAGGAAAAATAAAGCATGTTTAGAGCGTGTTGTGGGCCGCTCCTCCACCACACATCCACCCTGTTACAGTTACATAACGCAGACATGACGGCTCAAACAAGCATCGTGCTGACTGACTGCGTCGTCCTCTGGGAGGGGTTTTGGTCAGAACCTCCTCTTGTTGAGTCACCTCCCTCCTCCTTCTCCTCCTCCTCCTCTCTGAACATATGCAGGCGGAGGTAAACAGGTCTCCCCTTGGATGACACTGCTGCTGTTGACGGGCCGAGTTTCACTCTGACAGCTATTGTTAGCGTCTTTGTCACTGCTGAGGGAATCTGTCCTGGAGCCACAAGTGGCCCGCAGAGAGTTACACACCCAACCTCCAACCTCCCCCTAACCAACCTCCACCCATAACCTCCACCCTATGGAGGAAGGAACCTGCCAAAATCAAAAATAAACAAATTAATAAATAAATGACTCAATAAATAAATAAATAAATATGTCATTAAATGTGGCAAAAATAATATTAAAAATAAATGTAGCCATTAATGAATTGATAAAATGTGGCATAAATTGATATTTCTGTTGTAATTTACTTATTTATTTATTTATCTTTGTATTAATTCCCTTATTTATTTATCTTTGTATTGTTTATTTATTTATGTATTTATTTTTTATTAATCTTTAAATTTATTTATTAATTCATTTATTTATTTATCTATTAATTTATTTATTTTTGCATTTATTTTTATATGTGTGCATTTGTTTATGTATTTGTGCAATCACTTATTTATTTATCTATCTTTGTATTAATTCCCTTATTTATTTAATCTTCTTTTTAATTTTCCTTTTTATTTATTTATGTATTTATTTTTATTCATCTTTAAATGTATTTTATTCTTCCCATTTATTTATTTATGTATTAATTTTGTAAATTTATTAATTTTGCATTTATTTTTAAATGTGTGCATATATTTATGTATTTATGCAATTATTCATTTATTTGTTTATTTATTTATAAAATGTCACAAAATAATGAAAAATGTCCAACACGATGTCCAAAACACAAAGAGATTCAGTTGACTGAGATATAAAACAGAGAAAAACAGTAAATCATCACATTTAAGCAGCATTTATGCTCAATAAACACCTTCAATTAATATTAAGCAGATTAATTGTCTCTTGTTTGGCTAATTGATTTCAGTTCTAAGTTCTAAGTCTAAATATATTTATATATACAATTATAACATTTTATCGTCTTTGTGTGACATCATATTTCATATTTAACAAACCTGATTTGTAGCTGAAATGTCAAAAAGAAACATCTGTCTCCATCTGGTGTTCAAACTTAAAACATCACACTGATAACAGTCCAGTCATTTATTTATGTGATGAGTAATTATTGATAAATATGTGAGAATAATCAGCTGCTATTGATATAATCCGCCAGTTGTGCGGCGTCATGTCACAGGTCGGTGGAGGTCGGAGGTCAGCGTTATTTAAAGACACCTATGTCACTTACACTTGATGAATTACAGTCACGAGACCTTGAGCTGCTCGACACTAAACCATCGGGTGACAGCACAGCTGCTGGGCTGCTGGTCGCCGTGGTGACGGGATCACAACATCAACATGACATCACACTGAGCTGCTTCATGCTGTTTACATGAAGGAAATAATGATGCAGGTGGAGGTTTTACTGCAGCTGGCGAAAGAAAAAGATCGAATCCAGTTTTTGGGGAACACATGACGCATGTTAGATATGTATTATGACTGTTGCCATAGCAACAGAGGATACTGGATTCTGATTTGCTGGAGAGTTTGTATTATTTTCTGTTATTCATCTTGAGAGCTGGAAGGCTGCAGCACTTCCTGCTGGTTGGAGGAGTAAAGTTTATCATAAGGGGGATTCTAATGTGTTTTTATTACTTTGTTGTATAGATTTCTGCAACCGGACAGACTTTGTTTGGACTTTAACTTTAAGTGCTGTTGGATTCATCTTTGACCTTATTCACCTTGTATTCAGGTTGTTAAATTTCTTCTTTTGTTTTTAATAGAAGCGCATGCAAGTCAAAGTATTATTCACAGATAATTGTAATATAGGGTATATTAGTATTTTATATATATATTTAGAGCAGAGCCCTGTACATCCACCACTGTATACCAAACATTTAACAACACGTCATGCCCCCCTCATTTGCATAATGAGGCATAGATGCATAAATAAATTTAAAAAGAAATGTGTAAAGAAAAGAATACAGATATAAATAAGTTTGGGGGAAATAAATAAGGGGTGCAAAGGGAAAATCATGCATAAATAAAGAAAGAAAGAAATGCATAAATACATAAATAAATACATACATTTAAAAATAAATATAAAATAAATAGATAAATAAAAAAATAAATGCTAAAATAAGTAAATACATTTAAAATAAAAGGGAAAATTATATTAATGCAAAGATGAATAAAGAACCAAATTAAAACAGAAATATCAATTTATGTCACATTTTATCAATTAATTATTGGCTACATTTATTTAATCTTTTTGTGTTTTGGACATCATGTTGGACGTTTTTCATTATTTTGTGACATTTTATAAATAAATAAACAAATAAATAAATAATTGCATAAATACATAAATACATGCACACATTTAAAAATAAATGAAAATAAATGCAAAATGAATACATTTACAAAATTAATACATAAATAAATAAATAAATGGAAAAAAATAAAATAAATTTAAAGATGAATAAAAATAAATACATAAATAAATGAAAAGGAAAATTAAACAGAAGATTAAATAAATAAGGGAATTAATATAAAGATAAATAAATAAATAAATAAATAAGTGATTGCACAAATAAATAAACAAATGCACACATTAAAAATAAATAAAAATAAATGCAAAAATAAATAAATCAATTTAAATATTAATAAAAATAAATACAAAGATAAATAATACGGGAATTAATACAAAGCTAAATAAATAAATAAGCAAATTAAAACAGAAATATCAATTTTTGTCACATTTTATCAATTCATTAATGGCTACATTTATTGTATTATTATTATTTTTGCTACATTTAATGACATATTTATTTATTCATTTATCGAGTAATTTATTTATTTTTGATTTTGGCAGGTTCCGTCCTCCATAAGGATCAGGTTAGGATCGGGTTTATTTTGAAACTCTCATGTTTTGGCTTTAATCTCAGGCCTGTGCAAAAGGCTGCAATGATAGAAGCAAGATAAAGTAAACTGACCCATGTGGTTATCAAAAATAACAACCTGTGTCATCCTTTATTGTTCAATAACTGCACAGCTGGTCGTGGATTATTCCTGATGTCAACAGGATGGTGAAGGCCATAGTGGCTCGGAGTGGCAGCAGAAGAAAAACAGAACTGATTAACTATAAAGACTGAATTATCCCTGCAGAGTGACATCAGTAAATGAAACCTGTTTATTGATTATCTCCTCTCTGCTCCCCCGTCCCGGAGAAACCGTCTATTCTCAGCGTTCCTACGTGGACGCTGTGCAGCCATGCTCACCGACGCCAGCTGATAAAACCTTTGTATCTGCTGGAGTGAAGTGAAGCTCGACAAACATCAGAGAGCAGCTTCACTGGATTATTATACAAACAACATGCAGCACACAGCTGGTCTGACTGCTCCTGGTTCTGGTCCGGGTCACTGTCTGGCTCGCTTGTCTTGTTGCAGTTCATCACGTCCCGTCTTTTTATAGTTATAATAATAATAGTTTCCCACCAGTGTCCGTAGCTGACACCTGAGATTAAACTGGGTCAGTAAAGTGAGTTTATAGCTGGATTAAACCTCCTGTGGTCCCTGGAGGTTTAATCTCAGAGGTTTGGTAACCAGTGAACTGGGTGTCATGAACTCTTAAATGTGTGTGTACGACAATAGAGGCTGCATGGTCCACACAGAAAAAACAGGAAGTGATGGCTGCTGGTTTGTCCTTGTTTCCGCTTCCTCAGCATGTGACTGTAGTGATGGAGACCCTGGGAAAGTAAATGTTCACAGTAAATGTTCACAGTGTGCAGCCTGATTCCAGAGCTTCCAGAAAAATGTCTTATTTAGATGCTGGAGGGTTGAATTTAATGAGACGGTCTTTCACATATAGATTTAATTGCCTCGCTCTCTCTCAGGATATGTAGATAAGAAGACTGAAGTTTGGATAAGAATGAACTTTCCAAAAATCAAAAGCAGGTGTAATTTAATGTTAGATATCACAGTCTTTGAAGTCATCTTTCACTTTAACAATCAACACGAGTTTATCTTTTAAATCAACACGTTTTCTTTGAGGAAACTTCATTATAACAGTCCAAAATACTTTACTGTACTGTAGGTGTAGTCCCCAAACTGAGGGACTACAAGTTTCATCATTTCCTACGAAAAAAACATATATTTGCACAATCGTCTTTTCACACATATTTCACACATTTTCTGGAACATTTTTTTTTTATATTTTTCACACATTTTTCGACAGTTTTCACAATGTTTTGGGACATTTTTCACACATTTCTTTTCACATCTTTCACAATTTATTTATTTTTTTTTAACATTTTTTAAACATTTTTCACATTTCTTTGACATTTTTCACACATTGATTATTTTTCTTTTTTTCTTTTCACCATTTCTTGGACATTTTCCACATATTTTCTTTTACATTTCTCCACACATTTAATGGAAAAGTTTTTGATATTTGTCACACATTTTTCGACAGTTTTCACAAATCTTTTGGACATTTTTCTCACATTTGTTTTTACATTTTTTTCCCACATTTTTTAAACATTTTTCACACATTGTTTTTTTCCCCCCACATTTCTTGGACATTTTTTACACATTTGTTTTTTACATTTCCCCACACAATTTTATTAGATTTTCCTCTTTTAACAATTCTTGACATTTATGAAAGATTTATCCATGTTTACAACTTTTATCTGGGACTGTTTAAAGTCACACAATATACAAGAGTTTTTTCCTTCCTGGCTGTGAAGAAAGAATACTTTTTATTATACTCTGTAATGTAACAACTGTGTTTATTTCTTTTTGTTTTCCAGGTGAAGAACGATGAGCTGCTCCTCCACCTCGTCAAACCAAAAGAGTACGACATCCCTGCTTCCCCCACCCCTCCTCTTCCTCTTCGTCATCCTTCCTCTGATGATGGTGAAATAAAACTAACTCTGGATAAAAACACTGACACTCATGGGAGCTATGAGACGCCTTTCCATTACAAGAGGACATCCTGACTGAAACTACAGTCGGACTCTGAGGTACGACAAACGTTACTTGAATCATCTGATATTTACAACATGGAGTCCTCTGCATATTCTCGAGTAGATGTTTTTTGGGAGATTGCTCCTGTTGCTGTAGAGACTTGTAAGTCCTGTCTGTACGTTGCATATCATATTCAAACCAAAACATATTATTGCATGCTTGGAAAGTAGAGCATGTAAAGAGAAGAAAACATGTTTGTGTTGATCTGAAACACGGGAACAACAACAGCAGCTCATCGATATATTGAAATAATTCTGTTCGACCGGCGGAGTTAGTTGCTAAATCTATATTTTTTAAAGTATCATACTGTATATGTTTTATATGGAAAGGAATTGGTTAATTATTTTGTAGATTTTTAACATTTTTTGCTATTTTGTTTTTTTTCATTTTTGCCTTGGTAAAAACAGCTCCAGTGGGCAGCTCTGATGAAAAATGTCTGCCTGCCAAAAACACTTTAAAAAAGCCCCAATAACAAGAATGTTTGTGTGGAAAATTATGAAAAAAAAGACAGTTAAAATGCATTTATTGCAGACATTTGACATCTTTGAATAATTTTGAATGTTTCTGATTGTGTTTGGGTTTTGATCAGAATGCTGTATATCTGTTATTATTGATAACATCTACCTCAGTGTCCGCTCATTAACGACAGAAGCTTTAACAACGTCGGTGTCCCGTTATCTGTCATCACACCTGGATTGAGTTTATAAATGTCTCTCTATGTATCTGGGACAATTAAATAAACCCAAACGCTCTATAAACTGCCATTTGATAACTTACCGAAGTCCCAAAAAATGCTAAAAATGCCAGAGGAAATGCATACAAAACTAACTATATGAAGCCTTTTAATTAAACATCCAGTTTAGAGCCTGACATCATGATTTTCTTTGCACATTTTTTATTTATTGGTGAAATGATCAGAAGTGTGTGTGAGCGAGTGTGACTGTTTTTAAATTATTTGTTGATTTAAGGGCAATAATGTATGGAGTGGGTCAGCCTGTCTTAAAAATAACCTGCTAAACCTAAAACAGTTTATTAGTTTGAGGCTTTAATGGAAGCGGATGGACTAAAATGCTGTTTCTGAGGTTTTTCCACCAGTCCCAGAGGTGACGTTTAATTCCTGTAAATTTCAGACACAAAATTGGTGATTTGTGGGAAGAATGGATGACGTCAGATGGATACCAGTTCAAACCCCCAGTAGGGATAGTTTCCAGGATGTGTTTAGCTTAGCTTAGCACAAAGGAAAACTGCTAGCCTAAAACGTCCAACAGCTTAAAGATGTCTGGTTTACGCGGTTTTCGGATCAGTTAGCGCTTCGAGCTATTTGGTAATATACAATGAAAATGTGTGAATTATAATACAGACATTTTCATTCTTCATTATTAACTTCAGGCTTGTCACCAAATTGTTTCATTTTCATGCAAAAATAAGAAAAAGCAATAGCGTGAGTGATTACTGGGAACTTCAGTGTGAAAGCATTTTTGATTTCTTTCTTTTTTTTATTTCCAGTTCTTGTTGCCATGTTTATTTTGACAATCTTTAATTGTGATCTATTTTTGATAAAATAAATCTTTTATCCTGATCAGTTTCTATCTTCACGTGTTTCAGACGACTGCACATGCAGATGAGTCATTTTCTGTTTCTTGTTGGGTTTTTTCATGTTTCATAGACATTTCACCATGACGGCAAGGTTGGATTTACACTATGTGTTTGTGGTGTGTGTAAATGTGTGTGTTGTTGGGATTAAACATCATCACATCTGGATCACCACCATCCATCCTCTGGTCCCTCGGTGAATTGGTTAGTGGAGAGAAAAGTTTTAAAGTCCAACTGAAATTAAATTGTATTTTTGAGGGCTACAGCAAACATACCTGTGTTCTCCTTTGAGAATAAAAATCAAAAACCAAAAGGGAGCTTTAAATTTTATATTTTTTTGTTTCATCATGGCGCCCCCTAGTTTTACATTTATTCAACACCACTCCCTCGTTCTCTACGGTGTAACACAGACACTCTCGTTCTCTACGGTGTAACACCGGCACTCTCGTTCTCTACGGTGTAACACCGACACTCTCGTTCTCTACGGTGTAACACCGGCACTCTCGTTCTCTACGGTGTAACACCGACACTCTCGTTCTCTACGGTGTAACACCGGCACTCTCGTTCTCTATGGTGCAATACCGACACTCTCGTTCTCTACGTTGTAACACCGACACTCTCGCTCTCTACGGTGTAACACCGGCACTCTATCGTTCCCTACGGTGCAACACCGACACTCTCGTTCTCTACGAGGTAACACCGGCACTCTCTCCTTTTGGCACCGGCGACTGACTAAATGTAATTTCAGTTGGACTTAAGACTTCAAGTTTAGCCTATATCTCCTCGTCATATTGTGACACAACATTTCTCTTTTCACTTTTGGTAATATACCGTAGGCATGACCCTTTGCCCGCTGTCATCACCTCCCTTGACTGCAGTTTGTACCTCACGATTACAAAGCCTGCATCCAAGGGAGACTTTAAAGGAAAGAGTGAACCTCAGTCAAAGAAGAAAGAATCACAGACTCAACATTTAAATGTACATCAAGTTTTGTTTGCTTCAGTATACTGAAGGTAACAGTCCGTGTTGTTTGGAAGGAATATGGACGTGTCATCAGCAAAATATGAAAGTAGGTTCAATCCTGAAAGTTTTAGTAATATGTTTTTAGTTCTTTATAATATAATGACTGAATTATTACAGTCAAATGAACAGTTACAATAAACTTTAACTGAAGATTTCACCCTTGTAGGAAGAAATTATCTTAAAAATATTGTCCAATATCAACGTCCTAATATTAACAATCTACAGACTTGAACATTTATTTTGGGGGACAGTGCTGCCAGAAACAGTTCGGGGCAAAATATCTAATTCTGTATTGACTATATATCCATGAAGTTGTAAAGATATTTAAAGAAATGCTCATATGTTGATTTACATGTGGCAATGTTTAACCATAAAAGAGCTGGTCATTCAAATAGAAACAGAGCTAAAGAATATGGTAATCAATGGCAAGGATTGATTGTTACAGCCTTGCATTTCTTTGTTAAACTAAACATTCATTATGGAAACTATATCAATGTCTGGAGGGATGTAGAGTTTGGAATTGAAATGCTAAGTTGTGAAATGCTTCATAAGTTTAGCTGCAAATCAATTAAACCAGCAGATGCCACTTAGAAACATGCAATTACCACATTTATTCATCAATAAGCAATAATGCATGAAAAGTTCAACATCATCAGCAAAAGGTGATTCGTCTGGTTGTTCATATATGTGAATAAAAAGTATAATAGTGCCTTAATCATAACCTGATTCAGTTAAAAAAATGCATCTTTACCATAGAAGAAGAAAGTTAGTATATATATATATTAGCACGGTAGGGAGGCAATCGGCTGGTTGCACATAGAAATTATGTAAATTAATGTATTGAATGTACAGTAAGAAGTCTTCCTGGTTTGTGTTTTGAGAGGAAACAAATATGAAAAAAGTTAAAAGAAATCTCTCCTTTCTTTGGAAGCTCAGAGAGGATATGACTACTCATATCCTGTCATGTCCTTATCTTGCGTGCACAAGATTGAAAAATATAATTTTTTCAGGTTTTTGGGTAATCTCCAGATAAATAATGTGTTTTAATAAGTTATGAGTATTTTCTGGATAATTTTCTGCACCACAAATTGTGATCACAAGAATAAAGTAATATTGAGATTACAGGACAAAAATTGCAATCATGTCCACACTGAGCTTCCTTAGTTTCATTTTCTGTTGACATTCCTCACCAGACTAACTACAGTTTTTGTTTGGCGGCTCATGAGAGTAAAACTGTGATGTTTATCATGTCTTTACTTTTCACATTTTGTTTTCATTTTAGGGTGCTAAATAGTGATGTTAGTATTGTTACTGATAACTAAAACAAAGTGAAAGTTAATTAAAATGATAGTTAAACAACCTGCAACACTGACACCAGATTTGAAATTAATTGGGACAACATTTCTCTTTGAAGAACATATATAAACGCATCTTCAGGGACTTTTATTATCGCATTTTGTGTTTTACAAACTGAGCTAAATATAAAATTTTAAAGTTCATTATTCAGAAGTCAAAAAATATCAACTCAAGGTCCACTTACTAGCTTTCTTCAGGGCTTTCAACAGCGTATCTTAGTAATAAAGCTCTGGAAAAAGCTGGTAAGTGGACTTCTGAGTCTATAGAGTGAAACAAGACTGAGAGGAAAATTGCAAAAGAGAAGTAAAATAATTATCATATCACAGACCTTTACCGGCATGAGTGTAATAAATGCAGTCCTGTATTCATTCAATGAACTGTGTGCTTGTCTCATGGTGTTAACAGCTGATACAACCGTGACGAAAATATTTCTGTCTGCGAAACCTCAACTTGTGTCCTCAGTGTTTAAAATCTGAAATAATATTTTATTTTGAGTGTTTGTATGACAGTTAAATAACAGAAAAATAAGTCTTTCATAATGTGAAATATGTTTGGCTTGGGATCGTACATACTGTATATGCACAACGGAGTCATTCTGGATAGTTGTGACTAAGTTTAATGTGGCCTTTTCTTTCTCTTTAATGTACTGTAATGTTGTAAATTATTTGTATAATATGACATAATGTATATTAAAGTTAACAAGGCTTTATGTTTCTACCACCTATGTTTAATAAACAAATGAACTGTGCTCAAATGTAAAACATGACCACTTTTTTATACATCGTTCAGGTCAGGTTGTTGTGTTAAAGGTCAGATACAGTATATCTACAGTGTATTACAGTAATACTTCATTAAAGACACCACTCTTATAGGTCAACGTATCCTCATACAACGGGTCATATAATATCCTAAAAAAAAAGTTATTCCTAATTTTTTCGAGCGTCAAAATAAACTTTCCGACAAGAAAGATCCTGTTTTTTGTTAAAATAACTACGAAAGTGGCGTAACATAAGTACGGAAGTTACGTGACAAACAAGTCAACGTTTGGGTTAAAATAACTATGAAAGTGACGTAACTTAAGTACGTAAGTTACGTGACAAATAACTCAACATTTTGTTTAAAATAACTACGGAAGCGGCGTTAAGTACAGTAGTTACGTAACAAAATTCAACGTTTGTGTTGAAATAACTACAGAAGTGGCATTACTTAAGTACGTAAGTTACGTGACAAATAACTCAACATTTTGTTTAAAATAACTACGGAAGCGCGATAAGTACAGAAGTTACGTAACAAATAATTCAACGTTTGGGTTGAAATAACGACGGAAGTGGTGTTACTTAAGTACGGAAGTTACATGGTGAATAAGTCAACATATGGGTTAAAATAACTATGTAATTGGTGTTACTTAAGTATGGACGTTACGTGAAAAATAAGTCAACGTTTGGGTTAAAACAACTAAAAATGTTACATTACTTAAGTACAGAATTTACTTGACAAATAGATCAACGTTTGGGTGAAAATAACTGCGGATGTGGCGTTACTTAAATACGGAAGTTACGTAACAAATAATTCAACGTTTGGGTTGAAATAACTACAGAAGTGGCGTTACTTAAGTACGGAAGTTTAGTGACAAATAGATCAACGTTTGGGTGAAAATAACTACGGATGTGGCGTTACTTAAATATGGAAGTTACATGACAAATAAGTCAGCGTTTTGGTTACAATAACTACTGAAGTGGCGTTACTTAAGTACGGAAGTTACGTAACAAATTGGTCAACATTTGGGTTAAAAAATCTACGGAAGTGGTGTTACTTAGGTACAGAAGTTACATAATGAATAAGTCAACATATGAGTTAAAATAACTATGTGATTGGCGTTGCTTAAGTACGGACGTTACGTGACAAATAGATCAACATTTGGGTGAAAATAACTACGGATGTGGCGTTACTTAAATACGGAAGTTACATGACAAATAAGTCAGCGTTTTGGTTACAATAACTACTGGAGTGGCGTTACTTAAGTACGGAAGTTACATGATGAATAAGTCAACATTTGGTTTAAAATAACTAAGAATGTTGGTTACTTAAGTACGGGAGTTATGTGACAAATAAGTCAATGTTTAGGTTAAAATAACTACCAAAGTGGCATAACTTAAGTACGGACGTTACGTGACAAATAAGTCAGTGTTTGGGTTAAAATAACTACGGAAGTGATGTAACTTCAGTACGGAAGTTATTTGATTTTGTGGGATATATACGAATTACAGTGCATTACATTTTATTGTATCGCTACAAACGGTGTACAGGAACAGCCTGTCTAGTTGAAGATTGTAGTTTGAGTCATCATAGATCCAGCAGGTAGCAGCTTTAATGCTTCTCCAGTCGTCTTAAACCTCATTTAAAATGAATGATTCTGAGCTGCAGGGAAACAGATCCATTACATAAAGAAAGCTGCTCTGAGAGGAGACTGCAAATGGAAAAACCACGACTGAACTTAGACCATTAGTACAGTGAACTGCTGAATCAGCAGTCGTAATTGTTCTCAGCCATCCATCCATTCATTTACTGACGCTGGCAGGTCTAGGTCGATGGAGGACGGAACCTGCCAAAATATAAAAATATATGAATAAAACAATAAATGACTAGCTAACTGAATAGATATGTCATTAAATGTAGCACAAATAATATTAAAAATAAATGTAGCCATTAATTAATTGATAAAATGTGACATAAATTAATATTTCTGTATTAATTTGATTCTTTATTTGATTCATCTTTTTATTAATTCCCTTATTTATTTACTCTTCTGTTTAATTATCCCTTTTATTTATTCATGTATTTGTTTTTCTTTATTTTAATTTTATCGATTTATTTTTTAATTTATTTTAATTTATTTTATATTTATTTTTAAATGTATGTATTTATTCATGTAAAATAAAATATAGCCAATGTTTAATTGATAAAATGTGACATAAGTTGATATTTCTGTTTTAATTTGCTTCTTTATTTTATTTATCTTTGTATTAATTCCCTTATTTATTTACTCTTCTGTCTAATTTTAGCCTTTATTTATTGATGCATTTTATTTATGTACTTTTTTATTTATTTTTATATATACTGGAAAAAAAAAGTTCGGAAACTTGTGTTTGGTCGATTATTTCTCTGTTGTTACAATGCTAATTAGCATTGTATTTTACATGGTTGGAAAGCCTGTTTATTTACCTTCGCAATGATGTCCAACTTGTAAGGATCATGCATTTGTGGGATGAGCAGCACAGCTGATTATGTGGGTAGCGCCCAAGAAACATTTGCCAAAATGCTCTGCCAATGGTAAACAGTGTAATCTCATAAGGCTACCAGGAAGCCTGCAATGACTGCCCTTCACCGTCAGGCCTGTTTGCGCTGGTGTCGACAACACAGACAATGGAACCTGAACGTGGGGGAATGTCATGTTCAGTGATGAGTCCAGGTTCTGTCTGCCAAAGTTGGATGGCAGGGTCAAAGTATGGAGACGACGCGGAGAACCCTATGCTAATTGTTGCACCGATCGAGTAACAGCTTTTGGTGGGGGCAGTGTCATGGTGTGGGGCGGCATCTCCCTCACTGGCAAAACAAGGCTTGTCATCATTGAAGGCCATCTCAATGCAGTGAGATATCGGGATGAGATTCTGCAGCCAGTGGCGATCCCATATCTCCACAATCTGGGACCTAACTTCATCCTCCAAGATGACAACGCTCGCCCCCACAGAGCCAGGGTTATCACAGACTACCTCCACAATGTGGGAGTAGAGAGAATGGAACGGCCTGCCAAGAGT